>JZLH01S0309067.1:11673-28154 GCA_001188425.1 Eucidaris tribuloides
TGGGGGGACCTGTCCCCCAGGATTTGCGCCCGTGATTCGACATGATATTACTGCAATAGGCCATCTTAACTATATTGCTTATTTTGCTTAATGATTATTTTGAAATGGATCGAGCTGGAATTAGTTTTCATGATGGGAATGTTTTTTTTTTACAGGAGATGTGCAACTCTGCCAGTTAGCGAACCTTGTTACTCAAACAAGAGCGAGTTCAATGGCGAGTAACTGTTAGGGGTCGGGATGGGATGGTCTAATTCTGATGATATTAGGCCTACTATAATAAAGCAATATGTCAGGTAATAATATGTAGTCTAATTACTCTGCTCAGTTACTCTGACATTTTAGTAAAGTTTATAGGGCCTACAATGAAAATAAGACACTTCATTTCAATCAACCACACCGATTTCCACGCGTCTTCTCCGTCCACTGCGGGTACGCGCAGCTCCTAACCAACCAAAGGGCTAATCAGTGTGATACGCGCATACGCGTTGTGAATTCACCGTGACATCTCGCGAGACGGCGTTTCACACCAACAGTTTCACAGTGAAGTCACGGAGAATTACCCTCCAATTGTCGAGGGTAACTTTTTTGTTAAATCTTCACCGCGACTTCTCCGCGACTTACCCGCGACGCCCTTTCAGACCAAAAGTTCACGGAGACTTCACGGAGAAAGTCTCGCGATGTTCACCCGGTGTGAAAGGGGTATTAGATAGACCTCTATATTGGTTACCACTGAAATTTAAATATTTTGCATCTACATGTTTGCTAAAGAAAGACATGACCATCAAGATCTGTCATCCAAATGTAATCCCATTTTATATGTATATTTGGTTTTCCAGATCTCATATAAGAGAGTTTTCACAGACTGGATATGTAGTTGTACATCAATTTCAAAGTTGCTTATACTCCCATCTCTGTCAAATAATGGCAAATTAGAACAATAGTTTTCAATTATTGATCATTGATTTAACATTTACAGGCTTTCAAATGGTATTGCTTTTCTTTATTTGTTGTGAAGTTCCCAATTTTCCTATTTTTCCCCTAAAAATCCTTCTTTTCCTACTTTTTGTCAAAACCCTTTTGTGATATTTTTTTACTATTTGTTTGGAGTTAGGTAGTCTTTACAAGTTGTTGTTTTAGAGTACTGTAACTACCCTCGATACCTGTTTGTGAAGGAAATTTTGTTTCCATGGATTTCTGCTTTTTCGCTGATGTAGAATTTTTTCCACATATTCCTCATGTTTCCATTTTCTTTGCTGTTACTACTCCAAACACTACTTATAAATATCGCACTCTCTTACTACTTTGGTGGATCAAATCCTACTTTTTGGAGAATTTGCTCCTAATTTTCTCCTACTTTTTCAACCAAGCAAGAGTTGAAGGCTTGCATTCATTTTTTTCAAGCCAGTCATATTCTATGATATACATGTATTTTCAATTTTGTTTGTATTTCTTACAGATCAGTCAGATTCTTGGTAGCGATGACCATTATCTTATTATCCTACCAGCAGGTCTCAGGTAATTTATCAGTAAATGAATAAATTAATAAGAAAGTAAGTAAGTAAGTAAGTAAATACAGTAACTAAGTAGTAAGTAGGAAAGTAAGTGGATAAGTAAGTAGGAAAGTAAGTAGGTAAGTAAGAAAGTAAATGTATAAGTAAGTCAGTCAGTCATTGAATTAGTGAGTAAATGAAATAGATAAAAAAATTGATGAATAAATATAAATAAGTAAATAAATAAAAAGTATATAAGTAAATAAATTCATAAACAAGTGAATACTGATGGCTATAGAGGGTGACATTTCCAGATCTCATCTGTTCCACTCTAGTTTGATGAGAAGATGCGATCCCATTTTATAGAAGAACAAAAATGGTGATATTCTGACTACTCCAGCCAAAAAACTGAAAAATCCAACATGGTCGCCATTTTATAAATATATATATATATATGTATTTGACCATAACTCAGCAATTTGTCCATCTTTTTACCCGATTCTGGTATCCAACCCTACATGTATGTTTTGGGGGTCAGTGAAAACAGTTATGGTGCTCATTTTCAGGGATGTAGTCGAGGCCGGCTGTTCCGAGTCACGAGGCCGCTGGAAAAATATTGTTCCCATAGACTTTGTACACATGACTCGGTCCCAGGCCAAGGCCAAGGCCGGCAAAATCCGGCCTAGAGGCCGGCCTCGACTACATCCCTGCACATTTTAAGATAAAGTTCCATCACTTGACCTCTGAAGTTCTGTTTTCTTTCTTTCAGGTTATGGCAGGTGACTACAGCAGTCGTGTTTACTACTATTGCACTTCTGGTGAGTAAACTGAAGAAATAAAACTTATTGTATTTCTCTAACAAATCTTGGTGATTTTTCTGATGATCTTCAAAGTAATAAGTTCTGTAGTCCAGTCATTAATAGCAGGTTGATGGAACAATTCGTTACTAGGTCCCCAGAAAAGAAACAAATTTGAATCATAATAGTAAACAATCGATTTTCCCCGCACATGATTATGCATTGTCAGTTACTCTTGTATGTACAGTGTCAGTGACAAAAACATGATGATCATGTTACCCATACCATTTATCCCTGGTTGGTTATCCTTTCACCACCTTGTTGAATAATTGATGGATTCTTGTTATCGTACAATCCCACAAACATGTAGGCAACACACCAAATCACCTTATTTTGTTCAACTCAGTTGACCACTCCAGATCAAGCACATTGTAAAAACAGCTTGTACAGTTTGTACAGTAACTGTATTAGTGGCAGATTCAAAGCAGAGAGGAGGGGGCCAAAAATTTGACACCCCTTCCCCCCCCCCAACGTCTGTCTGTCTTATAAAAATTATGTTATACCATTTCTCACAATGAAAACCAGATTCCCTTTTTGCTTTGTGAGCTCAGGGTCATGTCTATTTTGCTGTTTTCTTACAAACATGCAGCCAACTCTTTTTTTTGTCAGCAAGAAACCACAGACTTTTGTTTCCATTCTTGTCAGCTCTACAGCTGAAAACCAAAGACTACTGGGGGGGGGGGAGGGGGAGAGGAGGAGGGGGCTTGTCAGCTCAAATTGCCTTCCACACACAGTGATTTTAGTCTCCCTCCCTAAAAATCCTGGATCTTCCCCTGCTGTTTAAACATAATCTTGATGATGGAGACAGTGATACATGTGCATTCTCAGAAAAGGAAACCAGTAAAATGAATATAATCCCTGTAGCTGGCATTAATAATTCATTGAAGAAGCAAGATACTTTACTGGTATTAAGCAGATTTGTGGGAATCAGTCATTATATGAATTGCAAAAGAAAATACAGACACATTGAGGTGTGTGGTTGTCATGTGTTTCACTTTACATGTAGATGTACCTTCCTCAAAATCTTAAACATTAACCACTGTAATATTGCTTAAAATGTACACTGACCCATATATAAACACACATCACCATACACACACACAAATGCAGACACACACAAACACAGACACACACACACACAAATACGCGCACACACACAACCAAACTAACTAAAACAATTGACCTGGATTTTAGAGTACCTTCATCTCTAGCTCTGATGAGTTTTCTATTTTCAACTTGTGTACAGCCATTACAATATGTAAACAAATAATAACAGAAAAGAATGCAGAACAAATTGTTTGAGACATGGGTCATGTACTCCTTTGAGTAATTTGTAATTTGTACAATGATTTTCATCATCATTAAAGTCACGGTGAACCTATTTCCCTGAAAAGTTGAATGTACTTTGATACTGTAATGCTTTTGGTATGTGTAATTGGGTTAAAATAATTGCTTTTATGAGCAGACCATCATAAAGGTCATTGTTGAAATGAGCTAAAACAAGATTCCCAGTCAACCTAGAAATCAGGGAAAACCTGGAAACTGACTTCCCCCTTTTTCTAGTCAGGGAAAAGTCAGGGAATTTTGTTTCCCGTAGTTCTACTTTCTTGCTTTGTGTCAGAAAGACATCTAGGCGGCAAGAAATAGATCATATTACGATGATGATCCTGGAATTTGCATTTTCCATCTGGCAAAAACGGAGAGTTTGTTTTTATGAAATACTGCGAACTCTGTAACATGCCGCTTTCAGACTGACAGCCAAAGCGGAGTTACTCCGGAGTCCAGAAGGAATTACTCCACTTTGGAGGGCAGTATCAAAATTCTGAAAATTTTTCGATCCGGATTCAAAGTGGAGTTCTCAACCCACTTCGAGAAGAGGGTTACAAGCAGAGTAACTCCTGACCGGAAGTGCGGTATCGGCTTATCGCGCTAATCTCGCGCATGTTTACATTTCCTGTGCTTACATTTTTCCAAAATTTGTACAACTGCTCATTGAGAAAATTTGGTCCCGGGATTTGGCCACACATTCAATGGTGCGAACTTGCATGTAAACCTTGGAAACGACTGCGGATACACCGCTGCAGTACTTGCAAGTATGAAAGATACCATAAATTCGGTCGGCAGTATAAGCATATCAACTTACTCTGGAGTTACTCCGGAGTTACTCCACTTCGCCTTCAGTATGAAAGTGGTGACAGAGTCATTGCTGAAAGGAACTAAATTTCCCCTCCTACAAGAAAAAAAAGAGATCAAACTAAAAAAAAAAAAAATGACTCTGATAGGTAAAGGTGTAATGACTGAATAGTTTTCAGTCACCGTCTGGCACAATAATTCATCACGATTATCAGTTTGTTTGCACAAATGCCAAGTAGATTATTTTTTTAAGGCACACCTACGAGTCAAATATTAATCTCTTTCCATACATGTAGGGCTAGCAGCATTGGAGGAGAGGTTAACACTTTGGTTGCTGGGCTAAAATTCAGGCTTGTTTGCCAGAAATAGGATTGTTTTGTAGTTATGCACATAATTTCCGAAAGAGCACAATTTTTCTATTAAAGCTTGAACGTAACTGGCAGAAGTCATAAGTTGGTTAGCTGTTACTTTAATTCAAGAAAAAACATAACATTTGCAGTCAATTAAGGGACGTTTGAATCTAGAATTAAGAGGTATAAAAGTGATTTTCCTTTCAGAAAACTGGTGCACCATCAAACACAAAGTGAAACATTGTGAGGTAGTTAAGCAACCGGGGTGGGGGGGGGGGGTAACTTAAAGGTGTCTTAAGGGTGTTGCTTAAGTCAAGCAACCGGGTGGGGGGATTAAGGGTGTTGCTTAAGTTAAGCAACCGGGTGGGGGGGATTCAGGGTGTTGCTTAAGTTAAGCAACCGGGTGGGGGGATTAAGGGTGTCCCCCTAATTTGGCATAAATTTTAAAAACACTTAAATTACATAAATAATGCATTCCCAGGAAACTCAAATGTTGTTCTTTTTCATTGTTTTGTGCTGTAGGCCATCTTTTTCCCAGTCGGTCTCTTTAATATTCTCTTCACAAGCCAATGTGGTTCAGATGCCGTATTGCCAATAAGACTGTTTGGAGCTGCTGTCACATGTGAGTACTACAATACATCTGTGTTTTTTTTATTTATGCTTACATTTGTATCAATAAAAAATAAAAATAAAAATGATCATAAAAAGTAAAAATAACATTAATAATAGTGAATATAATAATGATGATGATAATAACAATAATGATAATAACAATAACGATAATGATAAGAAGAAGAAGAAGAAGAAAGAGAATGAAAATTACAATGAGAATGATAATAATAATAATAATAATAATAATAATGAACAAAAGAAGAGGAGAGTAATATGAATATTTTGTAGAAGCTATTGTAGTAGTAGTAGAAGTACTTCTATTATTAGTCTTATTCTCATCAGTAGTATCATCATCACTATGATTGCTACTGTTTCTGAAGGAGACTGTAATTTTATTTAGCATACATGCACGTATGTGACCTGTCACCACGATACCCTTATGAAACATAAACATATAAAGAAAAATATTTTGAGTGAAAAATATAAATATTAAAACTTTTGCAAAATAGGAAGGTCACAAAACTTTTGAATTTGAGGACACTTCTCTTTCATACCTCATATCATTATCACGATATTTAGCAATTTCCTTACCTTTGGGTTGTGCGACTTTTTCCAGGGTATCATGGTGATGGGTCACTAGAGAGTCATCTCTGTGAGAGTTGACTTACATATAAACTCTTCAAAAAAAGTTTGGAAATCTGAGTTTGATCTGTTATATCTCCCGTTTCGTAACAGTAATCAATGCAAGCTTGGTATCATCGGAAAGAGTATTTAATTTTCTTTAAAATGATACCCTACTTGTTATGATTATGCAACCAGGGAAAGGGCAGTATCTTAAAAGGTGGTGTAAAGTGTAAATTGAAAAGCGGCAAAATGACCAATGTTCGGTAAAACACCCATTTTTTGTTGTTGTTGATAAGTGAGTTTTTTAATGTCTCTTTGGTTGTTATGCACTCTAATGTGAACATTGACATGGAATGAAAGAAACACCTGCACAAGTAAGCAAACAACAACAACAAAAAGTGAAACAACCAAATAAACAAACATGTATGGGCATTTAAAAACTGGATATAAGGCATTTAGTCTCACGGGCGTTTAATCTCACAGACATTTAATCTCACCACATTAACACAACAAAGTGATAAAAAAGTGCCAAGGGCTTGATTTGCATGGATTTTCATGTTTTTAATAACATGATCAGAGTTTAGTATCGGGTGGAAGACCCACGTACCTGCATCACCGCCTGGCACCACTTCCACATGCTGTTGATGAGCTTTGTGATTCGTTGCTGTTGGTTGGTATTCCACTCGTCAATCAGTAATTGACGCAAACCTGCCAATGTTGTTGCATTTGTGACTCTCTTCCGTACAGCCCGGCCAAGTTGATCACACAAATGTTCAATGGGGTTGAGGTTTGGGCTGCATGCACGATAGTCCATTCTTGTGATACCATGTCTCTGAGAAAATCCATGCAAATCAAGCTCCTGACACTTTTTTTATCACTTTGTGGTATAAATGTGGTGAAAGGTCCGTGAGATGAAATATCTTATGTCCAGTTTTTAATGCCCATACATGTTTTTTTTTTTCACTTTTTGTTGTTGTTGCTTGCTTATTTTGCAGGTGTTTCTTCAATCCATGTCAATGTTTACATTAGAGCGTATAACAACCAAATAGACAACGGAAAACTCACTTGTCAACAACAACAACAATTGGGTGACTAACCGAACTTTGGTCATTTTGCAGCTTTTCAATTTACACTTTACATCACATTTTAAGATACTACCCTTTCCTTGATGGCATAATCATAACAAGTAGGGTATTATTTAAAAAAAAATAATCTTTCCAATGATACCAAGCTTGCAATGATTATTTCTACGAAACGGGAGATATGATGCACCACGCCATACCCCGGGGTACCGTTGTACCCCGGGGTACCCCGTTGTGCAGCGCCCTCTTGTGTTAAAAAATGTATTTTCCTCAGTTATGATCGATGAAATCAGTGGTGATGATGCAGAGGCTGTGCAAGTGCACAACAAAAAGGCATAAACTTACGAAAAATAGGGTAAAAATGAAGTTAAATGTGTTATTTTCACCCTTATTTCATAACTTTTACATAATTTTGTAACCCAGGGTACAGTGCTGAAAAATAAATAAATAATTCAACAAACTGGCGGATTTCTAGTTGGTACCCCGGGGTATGGCGTGGTGCATCATATAACCGATCAAACTCAGATTTCCAAACTTTTTTTGAGGAGTTTATATCACTAGTATTGGCCATCTTTTTCAGGTATTTCCATCAGAGTGTCCATGGTTAGGATTACAATGTGTAGTGGTTAGGCTGTAATGTCTCATCTGCTTGGGATTGGTTTCTTGACTTTACAGGTCTTGCCTTGCTATTCTGGAGTGCAGTCAAGTCAGTCAGTCGGTACATCATTCGATGGACGCTTCTTGCTGAAGTCCTCTATCTTTCAATGCAAGTCACTGGTACGTACAATCAACACCAGAGAAACATATGCCCAACCCATGTATCTTAGGTTACTTATGACTGTATTGGGTTATAACATAATTAATATAATTTTTATGCCTCCGCAACGAAGTTGCCACAGGCATCATGTTTCTGGGTTGACTGCTCGTGCGTGCGTCCATCCGTCCGTCTGTCCATTACCGGTTCTCGTTACCGCGATAACGTAAGAACAGCTGATCAGATTTTGATGTAACTAGGACTAAGTATGTACCATGAGGCAATGATGAACTGATTAGATTTTGGTGTTCAAAGGTCAAAGGTCACAGGGCCTAAAACACGTCTGATTTGGGCTCGTTACCACGATAACTTGAGAATGACTGGTCAGATTTTAATGTAACTTGGATGAAGTATGTATTATGAGGCACCAATGAACTGATTAGATTTTGGAGCTGAAAGGTCAAAGGTCAAAGGTCACCGGGCCTATAATATGTCTGATTTGGGCTCGTTACCACGATATCTTGAGAATGGCTGATCGGATTTTCATGTTACTTGGGTGAAGTATGTATTATAAGGCACCGATGAACTGATTAGATTTTGGAATTCAAAGGTCAAAAGTCAAAGGTCGCAAGGCCTAATACATGTCTGATTTGGGCTCGTTACCAAAATAAATTAAGAACAGCTAGTGGGATTTTGATGTAACTTGGGTGAAGAATGTATTATGAGGCAACAATTGAATGATTAGATTTTAGACTTGAAGGGTCAAAGGTCAAAGGTCTTTAGGCCCCATACCTGTTGTCTTTTACATGAGAACTTGATGAAACTTGGGTAGAGTATGTATTGTAAGGCACCGTTGAACTGATGAGATTTTGGAGGTGATAGGTGAAAGGTCAAAGGTCCCAAGGCTTCCTCAAGGCTTCCTACATGTCTGATTTGGGATTGTTTTATGATTACTCACAAGCAGTTTATCGGAAATCAATGTAACTTGGCTCAAGTATTTGGTATGAGGCACAGATTAACTGATTATATTTCGTAGTTGAAAGGTCAAAGGTCACGAGGCCTCAGAATACATATCTTATTTGGGCTCAGTACCATTATAACTCAAGAATCGCTTTTTGGATTTTAATGTGACTTGGGTCAAGGATGTAGTATGAGGCCCCGATGAACTGATTACATTTTGGAGTTAAATGGTCATAGGGCAAAGATCACAAGGGCTTATACAAACCTCATTTGGTCTCATTAGGTAACTAACAAATTTCTGATCAAATTGGGCATATGCATGCATAAGGCTTTTCAATCAAATTGGGTGGTAGTGCCGAATGCGAAGGCATACCCATTCTGCTATTTTGTTCTTCAGAAGAATGAACTATTATATGGCTGGTGCATTGTTAACAATTTTGTGAAAGAGGAGTTTCTTCTTACAAGCTTTAAAAAAAAGTGCTGCTGTAGATGAAATAGACCAAGCTTCATATCATTTTTGTCTTTTGAAGAAAAAAATACAAGGTGTTTTATCGGGGGGGGGGGGTGGGTAAACGATTTTCAGGATTTATATTTCATGAGTGAGACCCTCTATATTCTGCAGGCCTTTCTTTTATTTTTTTTCTCTGTTATCTTTCTTTTTCTTACTTTCTGTATTGCATTTAATTTCTTTCTTTATTATGGTATGCGCATCTCAATCTGAAAGATAAAGAAATTATACCTAATCTAAAAATAAACAAAAACAAAACACAACTGTTCATGTGTATTCCAGTCACATAGTAAAATCTGTGTAAAGTTGCCAGTTGGACATTCTGAAAAAAACTGACTGAAAATCATTTGCACATTTACATGTATGAGAGCATAAGAATTTAGAATGAAATACTGTATACGCCATATATTTCGCGTCCATATATTTTCACAATTTTGCTTCAAGACGGAATAGCAAGGGTAAATTTTTGTGATTTCATTGTTTTTGCATTCACTTTTTTCAGAAATATCAGGAAGTGAAAATTTTCATGTTGAGTAAGTCGCGAAATTCGTGAAAATAAAACCACCGCAAAACATTCAGCGTATACAGTAGCTGAGATATCAAATGTGTATTGTATGAAGGATCAATATTCTTTTTATTTTTTCATCTAGTTATTCTCAATTTTTCACTTTTGTGTGACATTTATTCAGGTTTGCAATTTCCTTCTCTCTTTCCTCGTCTCTACCTCTCAGTGATATGGTTCACACTGTGGAACACCCAGCATTTATCTTTCACTAGCGCCCTCGTTCTAGCCGTCATGGTCATGGCCGTGGTCATCAGTCTCTATTTCTATTGTCACCTGGCCGGCATCACGGTCCGGACGCTACTCAAGGGCAAGTCACTCATCTCGGACTTCACGCAGGACAAGTTCGACTGATGACGGGACAACCATGTAAAAGACATAGACCTAATACATGGACAGTACCACTGTGCACTGTCATGAACAGGTTTAAGTAAAAAACTGTTGAGGCTCTTACTGAACAAATTTGATAAAAGGTTTCAGTGTACATTTTACTCTTAGATAAGTTGAGTGGTCACGTATGTCTCAAATTTATACCACGTCATATTTTTTATTCAATGTCAAATGACCAAATCTGAAAATAATCAACTTTTGTGTACATCTAAGGCTTGATTTTATTGTGTGAGAGATAAACTTTCTCAATAAATAAGTTTGTTTAGTGGTATTTTTGTACAAGTGATTGTTTTGTTTCTTGTGACAGCTTTTGAATATAGTCTAGGATCAAGGACAAACTCATTTTGCTAAAAGCAGTTACAGCCCAGTTGAATGAAGGTCTTTCAGATGGGAGATGATAATGATCGGCATTCCTATAGATGTTAACTCTATTTTCGTGAGACAGTGCATGTACACACACCTGTGTGGTTGTGCATGAGGCATTAAATCAAGGCAGACTTTTCGTCTTGTGGGCCCCATCATTCTCATAGGCCTTTATTCGACAGGTTGGACTCAAATTTAGCAATGGAAAAAGTAATGGGGAACATTGTAATGTAGTAACTAGTATGAAATGTAGCCCATTTCATCCCAAAATCAACTTGCACGTCTGTTAAACCCATGAATCAGAATTTGTAGAAGGTGGCATTGAGAGGCTGGAAATTTACGAGGGCAGATAAAGAAGACCAGATGTAAAAAATGATATACACATTTGTCTCGGTCTATAAGCAAGTGGTTGATTGAGCATTATATGTGCTATGGGTAAATCACAATGGCACAGGATAAAATCCATTATGGCCAAGGGCCAGCGGAATGTCAGCATCCTGACCACCGCACTGGGTTGAGTGGGTTGCATGTGCATATACCACTTTTCTTGGGGAAGGGGGTCATTGTCGGCCTGGTTTCTCGGGTAAAATTCACCGAAAAATGCCGAGGCAGGGGATACATGTATCTTATATTGAATATATACTGGATCCCCAAGAAAGTTGAAATAGGGGGTGACATTTCTGGAAAACCACTGATAAGGACCGAGATTGGGGTCCAATATCTTGAAAAAGACATGGGGAAAACCTCTAGATAGGGGTATGTAACTACACCATTATCCAAGGTAGGGGTGTTTTCCGAAAGCACTGGGGCTAAAGGCTATACAACCCCTGATATGGCGAGTTTGTGGCTCTCGGGTCAGGTACTTTTCAAATGACATCATCTGAAACTTATTTCCATGAGATTTCCAGCCAGTATCACCAAAGAGTCTGGCCAAGTTTAAAGAAAAGAGGGTAATTGAATGGCTTGTCTCAAAATGTTGAAATACAGGGCAAATAGGTGTTCCCATGGACGTTCAATGCAAGATGCGGAACAAATGTCCTAAATATGGTACAATCCTGTATAATATGGGATGCCTGGTCATGTTTAGCTGAAAATGTTCAAGGAGCAGATGCCACAGTATACCCCCTCCTTGCCCTTAGAGCATGTATCTATGCTGCTGTCTGGATAGCAGTGTTGTATCCATGACCACAGGGTCTGAAACTGAGGCTGCCCCAAAACACAGCCTTTCCATAGGATGACTTGGGCAGAGACTGAGACCAAGGCCAGCAGAAATCGGCCTTAACCCTATTTTAACTGGGCTTTTTCAGACCAGGTTTTTACTGGGGGATCTTGGCCACGGATCGCGCGATCGCAGCAAAAATTTGCATGCACATAAAGCCGGATGTGAACTACAAGACTGTATAGTAAAATTTTCAAAAAATTGATTTCTTATATTTTTAAAGTAATTAATTATATAAATAAGTGTATGAAATGGTTTTCGCCAAAAACTCACAATGGCTAGTAGAATGCTACTTTTTGGTGAAAATATTCATTCTGACATTTCTAACAATTATCTTCAAACAAATTTGCCGAATGGGAATTAATTTCTTATGTATGTTATTGTTTTGTGAATTTCTTATGTATTTCTTTTTTTTTGACCTTTTGTTTTGTATTGTTTTTTCAATGAACTTTGTCAGGAACACTTTTGCGATCATAAACAGCATAAAATTAATCCATTTAAACCAGTAAAAGTAAAAATAATCATACCTTTATGATTTTTGGCTGAAAATAAAATTTGCATTGATTTTGTACACGAAATCACGTTTTTGAGCAATTTTGGGGCTGACATGCATGTGTAAAATGTCGCGCAGCATCGTAACGGTACATCCGATTTTCGCGAAAGTGGTCTAAAAAGATGCGCAAGACATGAACAATAAAAAGTCAGCGAGCAACGCGGTCAAAAAATTGTGCGCGGCGAAGTAGTCGCGAAATTTGTCGGGGGGTGTCTATTTGGACCCCCCCCCCCCCAGTTAACATAGGGTTAATTTATAGTATTGCTGAGTTCCCAGCCAAACTTGAAATCAGGCCAGGGGAAAACCTGGAAAATGACTTCTGCTTGTTCCAATCAGGGAATGTTAGAAGAGTCCCTGAAATCAGGAAAGAATTCACCAATTTTTTTGGTCCCGTTATTTGACTTTCTCCCCTCAAGTCCATACCAAACAGTGAATCATCTGGATCATTATTTTAAGCAAGAAATATATCAAAATAATCACCCTGGAATATTTAACTTCCATCAGAGAAAATCGATAAGGCATTGTTTGTAGGTGAGGAGGTAGCAGAAGAGGCATTAAGTTGTTTTGTACTTTGTTTCTGGTGGTATAATCTTTGTTAAAATATTTTAGAAAAAAATTGAGACTTTAGAAGGACTTTTGAAATAATTATTTAGAAAATCAAAGTATTTTCAAGGTATGACAATTGTATGGAACACAGATTTTATAACAAATTAATTTATTGTTAAAATCATGTGATCAAATGAGGAGTCATCTTGTAGAATGCATGAGCTATGTCAGATTAAAGTGACTGTATTGAAAAAGAGCCAAAGATTTTGCTCACATTAAATTTTGTGTACACAGATGGATATTGATATGTGGAGGTATGTAATTAAAGTTCACAAAATCATGTTGTGCCTACCGAATTAATGAATTGTACAATTTAAATGTAATAAATTGTAAATAGTTGAAAACAATAACTTAAACAATTTGCAAGAAAACATTTTTTCCTATTAATTATGCTTCATTGGTGTATTGGCAATCCATTTTAAAGATTGTATTTTTCTTGCTTGATATTCAGTGTGTAGATAGTCTTCTTAAAGGAAGATGTAGCTAGCAACTAATAGGGATAAGTTAAGAAAGATTTTGAGTTCTTGCCAACCAATCAGATCGCACGTGTGCTGACCCTACGTGAGCGATACATGCCGCCTGATGTGTGTTAGTTGTGCCGTAGTAATGTATGCACTTTTTGAATTGATAAGCTCCTCCCTGTTAGCTATTTTCGGCGAAGTTTCTTCTATGGGAAAAAGAAACAGCAAAGTAACATCAACAGAAATTTACTAATAGATAGGGCCTTGCTGAGGGTGAGTGTCACACAGTACCCCTTATTTAGGCTGTCTTTGTCACCATGTACCGTAATTCTCACAATTCTCACAATACTCACAATATCATTTGTTTTTCTTAACTTATTTCCATTAGCTGTGGGCTACATCTTCCTTTAAACCTTGCACATGTTCATTAAAATGTTGTAATTGCACAGTGAATGTTTCACCAAATATTGTTAAACCGGAACAATTGCTGCAACGTGTAGATTTCGGCTGCTAATTGGATGCACCTGCCACGCAATATATTATCAAATTGCACTAAGAAAACTGATGCATGTTTAAGAAGCCAATTACAGATTTAAATATGAACAATTTATCCATGCAAACAACATAGCAGAGAAAACTGGTATTTTGTTTGGAAATTGAAGCAAATTCTTTCAACTTCCTTAAAGATTGTGTCATTGATTTGCATTTCAAAAAACATCTATATGAATCAAATCAGCTGAAATCATATCCAATGTGAAGATTAATATAAATAAACACCTCTCATAGAGACTTGGGGTAAAATATTGAGTTTTGGTTAAAATCTGGACGGTTAAACTTCATCCTTTTTCCATTTGCTCAGGAGCAAATTTTAAAAAATCCGCGACGTCAAACGTGCACGTGCCGTTCCAAAATGGCCCGATCAGCCGTTAGCCAAAGGTCGCGCAGGGGATAGCTGATTGACCAATCAGAGCGCTCCGCTCGTCTTGCTACGGTGCACAGTAACCGCGATTCGCATTTTGAGCAAAATTGAAACTCACAGAAAGAACAACATTCTGGTAACATGTCGTTATTAGTTTTTCTCATAAAACAACAATTTCATGACGTATGGATCTCAGACTTTCAACACACCATTTGTAAGTACTAAACTACCGTTTGGTATTGATAATGAAGGGAAGTAATGGCCCAATCTTTAAAAACTTATTAATTACTCACACATGTATATTTTCAAATTCACACACATCTTCTGAAAGGTAACTGGATTAGTTTTGAGTCCAGTCTTTTGACTGCATTATGATCACTGTGTTATAAGCAATGTTGTAGCGGAGGCCAGCTCAGCCTAGACCAAGACTGAGAACACAAGAACTTATCCTATTTTCTAGAGAAATTAGGCCTACTATCATCAGTTAACCGTCTTGAACTAAGACTAGTTTTCTGAGGTAGATGCGACTGCCGTCGCATATAGTGCGAGAAAAAGTTGCATGGTCTGGATTGGAGACTAGCTAATGCAGTGAATGAGAAAAAAAAGTTCAGTAAATCGAATAGGCATCAAAATTGGCTGAAAAGGTAGTAAAACACTGGTAAATACAGTGTAACTGCATTTCAAGGATAATTTATATAATTGATATAATATCTAAAGAATATGTGTATCTTTTGTTAGAACTGATACAGAAATATACAAATAATATGACTTTTTTCGCTCCTGTCGAAATTGCAAATTTACATGCTCCTTCTCTGCCTTGATCTGGCCTCGGCCAGGGCTAGACCGAGGTTAAGAGAATACAATTTTTAGGTCGAAGCCGAAGCTGCAGTGCTCATCCCTATTGTCAACATTGAGGAGTGTTGTATCCAAGACCACAGGTTCCGAGACTGAGACCGCCCCAAAACACAACCTTTCCATAGGGTTTGTACAGGTGACTCGGACCAAGACCGAGACCGAGGCCACCCTAAAACACAACCTTTCCATAGGGTTTGTACAGGTGACTCAGACCAAGACCGAGACCGAGGCCACCAAAAGATGGCCTTAAAGATAGAGTTCAGGATTTGCACGCCAGAAAACGTCAAAATGAATGCAAACAGCTCAAATCATTCACAATGTGAACACCTGTCATAAAACCTTTAGGTAGAATACGTAGTTTGGTTGAAAATCTGTACTGTTAAACTTCAAATTTTGTAAGTGACAGACACGGTCTGTTAGTTCCAACATTGTCCGAACAGCCGTTAGCTGAAGGTAGCACGGAGTTTAGCCGGTAACCAATCAGTGTGCTCCGCTAGTCATGCGAACGTATCATTGCCGTGATCGGCAATTTGAGCAATTTAAACTCGCGGAAAGAACAATATTCTGGTAGCATATCGTTATTAGTTTTTTCTCATAAAACAACAAGTTTGTGACGTATGGATCTCAAACTTTCAACACACCATTTATAAGTACTTAATTACCATTTGGTATGAAGGGAAGTGACGGACTTGCAAATCCTGAAATCTATCTGTAAGGCCAACCTCGATTAGAACTGTTAACTGCAGTGGTTGAAAGTTTCATAGCTGGGAATAAGTTTGTGAATATTATGAAAATTACAAAATGGACAATAAGTTTGCAGTTGAACATGGTTTGAAAGTAATAAGTTTTCAAATCAACTAGTTATTTTGTTTATAATCCTTAAGAGTTGCTGTGCTTATGCTGGATTTCTAGTTACATGTATTTATTTTTATAGATATTTTTCAGCATTTTCACTTCTTGAATTAAGTGGCCATTCATTACAGTCTTTTCCTTCTTGATTAACAAGGCTTCTTGCAGTATACATGTATATGTTACACTACCTTAGAATTTGTAAATTTATCATAGACATGTGCTCAAGAAAATTTATTGCACACTGTATTTTATAATCATTTTAGAGCATTATGTGTGCATTTATTATTCAAGTATCAAAACGAAATGCTGAAATGAAATGTTGAAAAAAAAA
>JZLH01S0309067.1:31377-43881 GCA_001188425.1 Eucidaris tribuloides
CTGTCTCGGACCCAACACTGAACTGCAATCCCTCATTTTTCGTAGTCAGTCAAAATGCTCTTTCCAGTGTTTGCACTTTTGACATTTTCACTTCAGTCCTCTTCCATATTCAGCTGCAATGCTCAAGGCCCCTGCTTATGTGCAAATGTTTTTCCCAGGATACCAAATTCAATGAGGGTAACACAATTGCAGACTAGTTGGTTAATTTTTGGTAAATAAAATAGTGCAAATACATTTTGCAGTAGACTATTGCTACAACAAACTTGTTGGGACCAGGAAGATTACTTACTTACATCAAAATTTTGTTATAACAAGGTTGTAACAGCAAGAAAATACAAAGAAAAAAAATTCAAATTTTGGGCTCAGAAAAAATCTTAGTTATAGCATGATGAGTCTAACTGTATTTCACCCCCCCCCCCCCCAACCCCCAAATAGTTTGCACATCATATGCCCTAATTCCATAATCATTACAGAGACACATCTGGTCATCATCGATTTGGAAGAATTTAAGTTTCTAACCATACTAAATACCACATCAATCATTCAAACTCCAATTTCCAAACTTTGAGTGGATTATGAAATGCATGCCTGTTGTATAGAATGGGATGCATAAAGAAAACCATAAAAAAGCATATTTTGACTTTAAATTTATGTGAGGTTGTGTTGGATCCACAACCAGTAAAAGCCATTTTGTTAATATTTGTTGTCTCATATATATTTGTATTTCACTCAGTGCACATTTGCCACAAAATAATGTAATAAATATTCAACTAAAATTGCTAAAATTGTGTTGTACAGGTTTGTTTGTGCGTGTGTGTGTGTGTGTTTGTTATCCTTCCTCACTAGAGATGTGAGTGTGACAATCCACATATCAAACCGACTGAAAACGAAGACGGTCCCCGCCCCTCAAATCATTGCAAATTGAACGTAGATGGTGCTAACACACCTTAGAAAAATGGCTCAAAATTTGGTGACAAAAATCTCCTCAGTTCATGTGTATGCGGATCTCTTACAAATGAAAGTCAGTAGAAACTAGCTATGCTGGAAATACACTTTACAATTAATTTTTTCAGTTTAAACAGTAAATTTAGCAAAATCTTGAAAAACAAGAATAAACTGAAATTTCCCAGAGTTACATTCCTAAATATCAACCTCCCCAATTGACAGCGAAAACAAGTGTAAGTGTGTGTGTGTGTGTGTTTTTAATCGCCTTCAACCGGGGACGTAAGTATGACACTCCACTATCAGATTGGGGACGTTAGGAAAACGGGGACGGTCCCCACCCTCAAATGGCCAGAAATCAAACGTAGATGGCGCTAAAGCGCCTTAGAAAATGGCCCAAAATTTGTGTACACCCCCCACGTCCCCGGTTACTGGTGAAATATCATACACATACACAAACGTCCCCGATCCCGATTGCATGTTGTACACAGGAGTGTGTGTCCTTGATTGCATGTTGTATACGGAGTGTGTTTGTTTTTTTAGTGTCCCTGTTTGGCGGCAGTTACACGTATGTATGTGTGTGTGTGTGGTTATACAGACCAGGGTACTGGAAAGTCAAAATATTTACGCACCTTCCCAATCCTTGTGTTTGCAGATCTCTTGAAAGATGGTATTAACCAGCTGAACTAGAGATACATTTTCATATCAATTCATTTTGCAGGCTAAACAGTCAATTTTGCAAAATCTTGAAAAAAAATAAACTGAAATTTCCCTGGGTACATTGCAGGTGTATACATCTTTGTAGAAGTAGGTCTGTATGTTGGGGTGAGGAAGGGAGGGGGGTTTATCCATTTTCAAGGCAATGATGTTTGAACCCCATGCACCAGAAGATAATTCAACAGTGAACCAAATGCACTCATTTCTCGACCCTCCAAGATTGTTTTTCCTCCATTCCACCTAACAGGTTTTGTTTTTGCACAAATTGCTTCAATTGGATCTAGCTGAAGAAAGAGTATACAAAATTTATAGTTTTAAAATCTTGGATTCACATATGTAGGTAACCTAAAATGTGAAATAAAACTAATCAATCATTTGTGTCACTTTCATATTGGCAGAGTGTCGAAGTTGGTACACTTTGATCAGCATTTTCTTACTCTGCAGTCTCACTGCAAAATAAACCACACTCATAAGCTCTACTGCAGAAAGAAAAAGACATCCAAGAGAATTTATTGCCAGGTTACAAGACAGTTAAATAAGGCACAGACAATAGAATGTTACTTGCTTTGTTGATAAAAGTCATAATGACACTTCTGATAACCATTAACTCTTACACAGCCAAAGTACAAATATCACAAACATCACAATACACACAATGTCCATACAGTGGAAATTTCTCTGGTATGTTAATAATTAATACTCATATAACAGAAATCCACATTAAGCTGTACTGCAAAATACATGTATGTGTCTAGTGACCTGTGATCTTGTTCAGCAAAGCAAGTGATATTGAATACCAATGGTACAGTTAACATACATCATATATACATGAATTTATGAACATATGAATTACAGTGCACTCTTGTTATAAGGAACACTGATATATCAAAATTTCATAATAAAGAAGTTAAATCTCTGGTCCCATATCTCGGATTTCCTTTGCATTTTACTGTTTTTGCAATCCTGATACATGTATGAAGAACTTTGTTATAAAGAAGAAATTTCATGGGACAGAGGACTTCTTTATAACGAGAGTGCACTGTTATATAATTGTGTTGCATCAAGCACAATGACTCGGAGTAGTCTTCCATGTGGGGTCATAACATCGTCCAAAATATGGTTCACCCCCATATGCCTGAAATGTTATTTTGGTTTATGTCTTGCCTTGTATGAAGGGGATCTTACAAAGAAATACAATTGATTGTAAATTTGCTCAGTACACTGTTGGCCACTGACTTACAGCTGACTGTAACTCTTCAAAAGATTGGGGCATTAGTGTGGTAACAAGATTTGCTTCACACGCAATGTGACATTGTTTCACAATAATTTCACTCAACAGAACAACAACAATATTGTTTGCAGCATAGTAATTGCACCCGATTGTATATCGCAATAATTCATGTTAACAATTTATAGTGAGGTATGAAATGTACCAGGAAAGATATCTTGCTATCAATAAAGGGAAATTCCAGTTTGCTAGCATATTCCTGCATACACATGCAAATTTGAGGAACTGAAATTTTTCCTTTCATTTCAAAACATAGTCCATACTTTAAATTTATAGAAAAATAGTGAACAAAAGCACAAACTGTTTTACTTTGGATTCAACAACTTACACTTGATGTACATGTATGTTTAAACTATGTTATGAATCTTGAACAAGATACTCCAATTCTGTTAACAATACACACACATGTAGTCAACACTATTTACGTTAAAAAAAAGCAAAAACAAAATCATTCTGATTATACATGCACTTCTAAGACTAGCCAATGGTAGGCTACCTAATCTTTTTAAATGTCATGATTGAATGTTTCACACTTTCATGCTTGTAATTTTCTGCCCTTCATTATCATGGCGCAACGTTTTGCACGGGTTATTAAATGGACAAAATCAAATTCCAGCAAACTGATACATTCAGACCAAATAACTTTATCCCAACAACTAAACAAAGGTTTAATAACAACTGTTACAAAGAAACACTATGAAAGGTTCAGCCTACACCATGAACATGTTGGTTCTACAGTCCAGGGTTGTAACAAGTCACTAAATTTTGGGTCAAGTCGAGTCATTTTAGGGTTCAAGTCGAGTCGAGTCAGTCGAGTCACTATACAAATGTCAATGGGAACGAGTCATGGAATATTGCTTGAGTCACTGGTAGGTGACTCGAGTCATGACTTGATTTAATAAAATTATTTGCAGTGATTAGGTAATGCATTTTTCCCCTGTTTAATGCTGCAGTTCATGCATATCAAACCATTCAAACACTGACTTCTAAAAGAACATTCCTTGTCAACAAAAAACATTAGTTTTTACCCTTTCCAGATCAGGCCTTTTCACACATTGTGACTAGGTGACTTATTTATAATCTACCTGCTTTTTTTTATTTTTTTTATTTTTAGATGGAGCACACCCTAGACACCCAACAAGATAGAGGAAGAGCGACACTTCCAAAAATTGCTTCAAATCAGTTTTTTCACTGTGACAGTTCTTAGATCAATCACTTGGCACACTCAAAGTTTTAACTGAAATGAATTACTCCATATAATAAGAATATTAACCCTATCTAGGCTGAAAACACAATTTGTATTGAAATTGTACACAAAATTACGTTTTTGAGCAAATTTTGGTGCGACTTGCATGTACAAAACTGTGCGTATCTTCGGAACCGCATACCCGGGCGTCGCAAATTTGGTCTTAAAAGATGCGGGAGACTCGGGGGAAAAAAGTCATGAAACATCGCGGCGAGAGCTTTTCGCGTTGCGAACGTATTGCGCGAAACGTTGAAAGGGGGGGGGGGCCTAGATAGGGTTAAGCAAAGATCAAGGATCAAATCCTCCTGAATATGTGTAAATAAATTTTACAACTCCAGACAATACAATGATTTGAAGTTACATTTAAGTCACTTTAGCTTCATGACTATTACAATTACAATGAACATAATACTAAATAATATGTTCAGCTTCAGCTATGAAAAGACAGCAATGAATAAACACAATATATTTTTGGTTACACATCGATCAATAGAAATTATAAAAACAGAATATAGTCTACAGTTTTAGCAAAAAATATGCATTTCAGACCCAGAAAAAAAAATATAACTAGACATACAAAATCAGATGCTTCAGTAAGTATAACTTCACACACATTTATACTTTTACAAGATATGAGAAAAAGCATATTGCCATCACTAAAATATTACATTTTGTCATCTTTGTATTCCGATAAATATATCAAACATGTATGAAATATTTAATTAGTGAATATCAATATTTTGAGATGATGATTTCTTCAATTAAGTAGAAATATCAGTGAAGGACCCTGATTGATCACCATAATACGCTGTTACCATGGCAACGCAGTCTCTGACATATTCAAAATTGTTTAGCTCATCTTCACCCATGATGAAAGAGAATGAACAATAGCATTAACATTTTTGGCATATTGACAATGACCATCATAGATATCATCAACAATCATTGTCTCGTGTCAAGTTCTTACTATCAATGTTGTCCAGTCAATATGACTGTCACACTAGTCACCATGACAACCAGTCCTGTAATTCCTGTTGTCAGTGTTGGTTGGTTTGCTTTTACAGGAATCCTTCCTCCAGTGAGGGCATGACAGTCAACTCCCTGTCAAACCTGCAAAATAAATGGAAAACATGATTTATATAACATAACGGCACTGGTTTTTTGCCACAACCCCTCCCCCCCCCCCCCCTTTTCTGGATTCACTCTGATCAACATGTTCATTGTGGGGGTTGTTTTCAAAAAAATTAACCTTGCTTGGGAACACCACAGTTTTGAGTCACCCTCCAAACAATTTGACAATTTTTGTTTAGATTCATTTTGATCATCCCTAATGAAAGCACAAAATAAATGGAAAACAAACATGATAAATATGACATAACAGCACTGTTTATTTCTTCAGATTCATTCCATTATTTCAGCTGTTTCGAAAGTTGGTAATGGTTAACCTTGCTTGGAAATGACCCAGGTCCCAGTAAACCTCCGAACAATCTTTTATTTTAATTCATTCTAATCATCATTTTCATACTGATTTAGTTTGATGTAGTTGTATGTCCAAAACTGGTTAAACTTGCTCGAAACCTTGGCACTGTTGGGGTAACCTTCAAATGATTGTTGAAAACTTTTTTGACTGAACAATATTGGAATTCCTTAATCTAGTAGCAAATACACAGATCCTGGGGTTGTAATTGTATTTTGTTTGGTTCACAACCATTCTACTCCTCATATAATTACACTGCCTTAGAATTACTTGCATTATGTTATCATGACTAGTTATTCCAAAATCTCCTTGCCAGTAAAGTGGTACAGGGAAACCCTGTTATAGCGAGCTCGGATATAGCGAGGTACCGCTTTTAACGAGGTGATTGTCTCGGTCCCGTTTTCATTTACGTGTTGTTCAATGGAAAGAAGTCCCGTTTATAGCGAGCTCGGTTATTGCGAGATTTCGCTTATAATGAGGTATTTTTCTCAACCCACTAACAAAGAAAAACATAAGAAATTCACCCGCTTATAACGACGAAATGAAAGTCGCATCGTGCGCTGACCAAATTCTAAATTTTGGCAACGCAAAAAATGCCCAATCGTTTCAGAGCGCATCGCACTTCAGTCTGCCACGCAGCCATGCACAATACATAGGCAAGTGTGTGTGTGTGTGTGTGTGTGTACATGTAGCCTATAACACACAACTGCACAGTACATTCACTTGTCAGACACACAAAGCCTGCCTCCTGTACACAGTACTCAACGCAAGTTACGAGCGTGAAGGTTGCTGCTTCATTTTGAGATCTAGTTTCTTTTATTACTTTGGATGAGTATGTAAATGAAAAATAATCAGCTTTCTGTTCATAGTTTTGGTGCAGAATAAGTAGGAAAAGCAGTAAACATATGGGTTTAATGCCTAGTCCCATACATGTTATATTTTGTGTGTACATTATGTGTACATTTACAACGAGGTACCGGTTATTACGAGGTAAAATCGGCGGTCCCAACAACCTCGTTATAACAGGGTTTCCCTGTAGCATCTCTTTGCCAATAATTAAAGGCAGGGCATCTCTTTTTGCATGCCCAAAGATTAACATTGTGTAAATACAATGGCATTTAGAACAGAATGCTATCTGGGAACCTTTAGCAAAATATAGAGCTAGAAACTCAATTTTAGTGGAATTATAGTGACCATTAGACTCTGATTTGAATTTTTTTCTCTCGAGGAAAAATTTCCTACCATAGAACGTACACTAAACGGCTATTGTTTTTCTTTTGCATTTTTAAGATTTTAGGTAATTACTGACCCCCAGATTTCACAGACATGCCCTTCATCAATAGCCTAAGGGCTTTTCCTGGTCTGCAGGGATGTTTGCAAATGAGATCCACTGCCTTTAACATACCATCCTCCCCTTTAATCATATCTGAAAACATAATCTACGTACGCTTTGAATCCTTCTCGAATTTCCTCAATCTTGGATGGTTGACAACAGAGGGCGCACTTGGACTTGGTGGTGTCAAACAGAGGTCGGAAGTAGCTCTCCCCAACTCGCATCAAGTCATCCACTGTAACCGTGGAGATCTTCTTGAGTAGTTGCCTGCATATCAGGGGAAGACAAGTGGAAGAGTTGCACATCACTTCTTCACAAAGATCTTCATGTGCAATGATAATACAGTAGACTCTGCATAAGTCGACCTTCCTTAAGTCGAATAATCGCTTTAACTCGAAGCATTATTTCAGACCAGAATATGCAAAACATGTCTTACTTACATCTTCTAAGTCAAATTTTGCCTAAGTCGAACAAATTTCTGTGGTCCCAAGAGATTCGACTTAGGCAGAGTCACCTGTATATAATAGAGGTTACTTCATCCTTCTTAACACTTTGGCAGCTGAACTAAAATCCATGCATGTTAGCCAGAGACTGGCTTTTTTTTAGTACTTTTATGCATAACTTTTGAAAAATATACAATTTTATCTAAGAATTAATATGTTATTGACACAAATCTTTTTTACACATTTAGTAGGTGTTCTTCATTTCAAGAAAAATATCATTTATAATCAATTTGGTCACGTTTATCACTGCATTTAAGAGATGTGAAAATAATTGTCTCCTTAGTGAACCGATGTGCCATCAGTTTCTTGTTGAGGATATATGTGGGCGAGCCAATGCGTCGTCAGCACACAAAGGGTTAATTATCTAAGCAATGTTCTCCCAGGAAGTGCTAGAATCTACTTCCATATTTAAAGGCAAGGTTCACCCTGACATCAAGTTGGTGTAAATAAAATCGGAACAATGAGAGAAACATATTAATGAAAGTTTGGGGAAAATCCACCAAAAAATAACAGAGTTATGAGGTTTCAAAGTTTTCAATTTGTGACATCACATGCGAGCAGCTCCCCATATGTCATGTGATAATGAATTCCATAAAAGTGTCGTTTTCTCAGAAATTTGAAAATGATTTTACTTGTGCATTTAAAATATTATCAGAAACATTATTTCATACATGCAACTATGAATAAAAAAAACCATTCAATTATCATGAACCATTAAAAAAGGGCAATTTATGGAATTTACATTACATGACATATGGGGAGCTGCTCGCATGTGACGTCACAAATTGAAAACTTTGAAACCTCATAACTCTGTTATTCTTCGGTGGATTTTTGCCAAACTTTCATTCATATGTTTCTCTTATTGTTCTGCTTAAATTAACACCAACTTGATGTCAGGGTGAACCTTGCCTTTAAGCATGGAAGGGTTGTGACTATTGTTTATGTGCATCATGAGAAACTGAACATCTGTGTCAACAGTATGGATGTGTGAATTAAAACTCGGCCAATTTTTGGTGTATGGATCTCAGACAAACTTGTATGCCTACTGACCTGTTGTAGTCTTGATCCACTCCCCTAAAGTAATTCAGCATAGACTCCTTGGAGGTGGTGGCTACCGTCTCCTCTCTCTCAATGACTTCATACAGTACACTGCTGATGGCCGTCTCCAGCTGGAACGCCTCAAACTTGGTGGAACCATTCAGATAACCCTCCTAAAAACAAAGGAAATGCAAATTTGAGACATTGAGCAACCAAATGAACTAACTGACAATATGATAAACACATTAAATTACGATGAGGGGTGAGTATCTAGACACTTACTGGTGTAAAAACACTGACCTAAAAAGTAATACCTTATGTTCTCACTTTGATATTTGTGTGAAGGAAGAACACCAACATGCAAAAATTAGCCTTAAAGGCAGGCATCTCTTTTGCATGCCTAAATATTAACATTGTGTAAATACAATGGCATTTAGAAGAAAATGCCATCTGGGAACCTTTAGCAAAATATAGGAGCTAGAAACTAAGCTTTTAATTAGTGGATTTATAGTGACCGTCAGACTCTGATTAGAAATTATTTCTTGCGAGAAAAAATTGCTACCATAGAACGTACACTAAACAGCTATTGTTTTTCTTTCACATTTTTCAAATTCAAGGTAATTACTGACCCCCAGATTTCACAGACGTGCCATTCATCAATAGCCTAATTGCATGGGATATCTTCCTGGTCTGCAGGGATGTTTGCAAATGAGATCCACTGCCTTTAGATAATGTCCATGCATATAAGCAAAAAGAGAGAATTTTTGTACATCTCTAACATTGTCTGCTATGATTTCTTTCTGCCGCCAGTCATTGACAAGTGTAAACATCTCCAATACGCCACTTTAGAACACATTTTACACAGACTGGTCACACATTTGCGCAGGCCTTTAATGATACGCCAGCACATGGCCTGCATGAGGTCTGGTCATCTTGAACTTTGTCTGGCCAACTAAGTTCTAGATGACCACTAGCCAGTAGTTTATAGTCAAAAGTTAACAAGTCACCAATGGGGAGTTGACTCTTGTCAGTTCTACTTTGTTAGTAGCATCACTGTTTACACATTTTTTAGCTATCTGTGGCAATTTCTAAGATTTGAGGCTTTATCCCTTTAAGCTTTTCAGATTATGACATACAAAAAGTAATTTTCAAGTGATCCAACTTCAAAATGAACTTTATTACAAATTAATGAGGCAAGTGTAATTTGAATGTTTACAAGGACTCCATTTTTCCATTTTACAAAATCAAAATTCTGTTTTTCAAATGTTTCATTTTCCGCAATTTTCTGCGTTAGTCAAATCATGTATATAAACACCTTATATTACTCACTACTTGCATGATTACAACTCCGCTTCAGTAAAATGGAGCAGCCGTAATCATGGTAGTGAGAAAGACGGCCAGCAGAGGGGCCTGAAGAGGGGTTTGCTAGGGTTATTAAGGTTACTCTAATGCTAGGTAATGGTATTATTTAGTTACAGAATGATTTTAGACATTTTAATATTTATTTTGCAATTTACTACCAATTTTAAGGCTATTACTTCAGCATTTCTTGATTTTCCATTTTCTGCGTTACACTTCCCATTTCCTGATTTTTCTCCATTTCCCATATCACGGAGGAATGGAGGCTTTAGTGTAAACAATACACTACTCACCACTATTTCCTTGGCTTGTTTGTAGGCATTAACAACATGAGTGCACTTGAAGAGCTGAAAGTAGAGCAGGCCCTCCTCAGGCCTGGCATACATGCTGTAGTGATAGGCCAGACCTAGACCACGGATCTGACGCCACATGGGACCCTGGAACAAAAAGGACGTAAACACACAAAATGAAACAACCTTTTAAAGGCATCGTATAACAATACTTTCATTAAAAAAAAAATGTGAGCTATATGATTCCCCATGCTGCTACTGTCTCTGAACATGAAGCCCTGAAAAAAATTGCAGCTCAAAATTTTCATTAAGTGCTTTTAAAAAAAGTAAAAATCATTGAGAGCCATTGTAGTTTCCCCCCATAGGCTGATGTGTTGCAGAATTTTCATGGGCCGAGAATAATTCAAGTTCCAATTTTTACCTGCACATATTTCTCAAATGACAGTATAACTGTCTGAACTGTTGTGTTCTAGGATGTTTATTTGTCCATTCAAACACTGTCAGATATGTCAGATAGCAAAGTTTGACAATTTTTTAAGTGGGTCTTCCACAGTGTTATATCGTATCTTTAACATTCCTTCCCTCCTCCATCTAATTCCCAGTTCCAACCATTTAACATTTTCATTTTTGTAGTAGCACAGGTCCACAGACTTTACACATGTGGTCATTGGCGTAAATATGTGACGTCATCTGCTATTCATCAGGGGGGATGGTCTACTCATTCATCCCCCCTCGCCCCCTCCGCCCCTCCCCCCTCCCCCTGCCCCTCCCCCGTCCCCCTCTCCCCCCCCCCCCGCCCCCGATGAATAGGGTGACGTCAGCAGATTGTACGCGAGTGCATGTGGTACTGGAAAGGTAATTACCATCTTATAATGAATTTATAAATGTTCAGTATCTCAAGCAAACCTGCCCACTTCCCCCAAAAAACAACACACACAACAACAACAACAACAAACAACAACAAAACACACACACAGACACACACACACCACACACAGAGAAAAAAATAAAATTTTTTTTCGGGGCTACTTTCCCGTTTCTGTGCTTTCCAGTATTCTTTTGTATTGAAGCCTATGGTAATTCACAGGGGCTCTTTTACACATTTCGGGGCTCTTTTGGCCATTTCGGGGGGCAAGATCCGCTCCGAGCCCCCGTGTATTTTTTCCCTGACACACACACACACCACACATCAAACACACCATCTCACCACACACACACACACACACACACACACAAATACTGCCTGGGGTTCACATATAGTCATTGCCTTTCTGCAATCAGGCCACTGTTGCCATGAGTTTTCAAGAATAATACTGGCCTCATTGCAAGAAGACCGCGAAGCAAGTTGGTGCTAAAATCAGGTTTAAAAATTTAAGTAACTTTTCTCTTTAAAATCAATTTCTACTTTTTCCATCAACCCAATCATTGTCATTAAATAGCAAAATGGGTTGAATAGAATTTAATTAATTTCATCATTAAAATCATATATACATATTTTTTTTTACATAAATGGAAAAATGTCTTAATATTTCATGATTCTTTTCAAAATTTGTGTTGTTGATATGAACAACTTCTTGTGAATTTTTTTATATTTTTATTAAAAAAAATATTTGATTTAAAATCAATTGACTCAAATCCACAAATCCTGTCACAAAGAAAACAAATTGGTCTTACCTCTAGTGCACACAGACATTCCATGTACACCATCACAGCTGGTAGATCAGGATCCATGAAGCTCTTCACACAGGGGATGGTCTGGACGAAGAAGGCCGACTCCACAGAGCCAACACCTACTATCTGACCAAGGGGCTGGGAGGGGGATGTGTTCAGAAGTTGGTAGGCCCGCTGACCCAACTCAGTACTATGAAGAAATATACATCACATACGACAATTTAACTACATCGTTCAGTGATCAGCACACCCATAACCATGCTTTGTTTAGCACAGTATTATACTAGTATACATTATTTTTGTATTAGTGGCCAGACAGAACAGCAAGTAACACTGTGTTCAACACACATCTACATGGAGAAGGGAGTTTGTTTATACGTTGACACAGGTCTTTTCCCTAGTATTTTTCTGTTTTATTAAGCACTAAATTCATGTCGTGGGTTTTTGTGTGTGGTGCATTAATATTAACAAATTATCTGTATACGCCATATATTTTCGCGATTTTGCTTAAAGACGGGGAATTCGCAAGGGTATATTTTCGCGATTTTATTGTATTTGCATTCACTTTGTACAGAAATGTCAGGAAGAGAAAATTTTTGCGTTCAGTAAATCGCGAAATTCGCGAAAATAAAACCACCAT
>JZLH01S0309068.1:0-13020 GCA_001188425.1 Eucidaris tribuloides
GTCAACAGATCTCAGGCTTGATTTCCTGTGTATTCTGGTAGGTCTAATACAATTAGTCCCCACTACAAAATTAAGTGCGGTGTGGGGACTATATCACGATTATGCCTAATTTCCTACAAACAATTAATTCAAACGGCTGTCAAGTTTCTGAGGACGTACAAAAGAATTCTTTGTGTGCTCTTGTGTCCTTTATAATCGATGCAAGCCGCCAACTTCGTACAAAGAGCTACAGATAAGTTTGGATATTTTTATAAAATTTTGCGAAAATTCCACTCGTTTCTCGGTTGGGTTAAACCATGTGATTTTCTTCCCTGAACTTAGCTTTACAAGTGAAATCGAATTATACGTGTTATATCTGAATTATATCTGAATTATACGCCACTTCCGTGTTCTTGTAGGAAAATATGTGACACGGTTGGTTTGCATAAACGTTTGATAGATTGTAAATGAAATTAAATAAATGAATGTAGATTGTTTATGAATTGGTGTCAATAATTCCTTATTTTTACTAAATACGTGGACAGTCAGTTTACACAAATAATTACATGACAGAACATTCCCTTTCATGATGTTTTTATAAAATAAAGTATTTGCAGTGAGAATTGAATATTGCACAAATAGATTACAATATGGCAGAGGTGTGTTAACATGCCAGAAATGAATGAGATTAAACAGTAGACTTGAGATAGTAGCGCTACATCTTAAAGCTAAAATACATTAACTCACATAAAGAATCTGAATTGCCGGCCGATGAAGACAACTAGAGTTCATAAAGTCCGTGTAACCGGCCAGTTAAGGCAACCAAGAGTTCACAAAGTTCGTAAGTCCATGGGGCATATTATCCGTCGCGACGTAAACGTGCAGAAAACGAATTCGGCTATCGCAGAACGATGATGACCAGCGTAGGACTTGAACTTTGGCGGGAAGAAAAGGGAAAGCTCGACGAGTGAATGAAGCGATGGTGCAACTCGGAGACTTGATGCGACACTCCGTTGAATCGGTGCTGAAGAGCCATGACGGAGGTTGAAGATGACGAAATTGAATCAGGACATTGTTTGCATGACGAAGACGAAATATGAGGCAGTGAATCAGACCTGTAGTAAATCGCCGCCAGATGAAAGACTAATGTCCGCATGATGTAACGTTATTAACTGTGCTGCAAAGCCGAGGCTGAAGCTGCGAGGTCCTTGAACCGGTTCTCCTGGACTGGAGAGAGACAACTGCCGGAGAAGAACATCTTAGCTAGCTGGCAGGTGCGGAGCACAGCGATGCATAGTGTGACTCGACCGAAGATGTCGCCGGGAGTGAAGAAACGTGGCAAGAAAGTTGGTATAAAAGTAAGGCGAGTGGAAAATCCCGGGGAAAAATCCACGTGCAATTGACGATGATGATTGGTTACCGAAGATAAATTATGCGTTAAAATTACCGTGATTGGCTTATAGGCTAGTAGATCTACTGAAATACCCACCACTAATTGCAACAGAAACCATTCCAAGTTTTTATGGCTCAAAATATGGTTTAAAATAACATACTAAAAATCACGGAAAATCGGAGCTGTGGAACATGCCCATTTTCCAAGATGGCCGCCAAGATGGCTGCCATGTTGATGAAAGTTCAAGTTTTCAGGATAAAATTTGTTTGGAACATCCAATTCCCATAAATTTGGTGGCATTTAAAAGTGAATTAAATTTCCTACAATTTGATACCATATTTGATAGGTATTAGGGTGACTTTCATGATGATTTTGGGTGAAAAACCTTATTTTTTGACATTTTTTCCCAAAAATCGAAAATATCAAAAACACGTTTTTTCTCATAAATCTACAGTTTATTTAGCAAATGATGTCATACTCTTCTAGAATTTGCCCAAATATATAAACAAGACTTTGTGAAAACTGGAAGTTGATTCCTATTTTTAATCAAAAGTTATAAGGTCGCAAACTTGACAACTCGGTAGTCACTATAGGAGCATTTTTGCCGGTACATACGTTATGTGCATAGTATTTCCATAGAATACACGAGCTATGAGTGTATATTAGGTACATAGTATTTCCATAGACTACAGGTGATATGAGTGTGTAATTGAGTCCTTGTATTCGCAAAACCATGTGATGAAAACCATTAATTTCTTAAAATGAAATTGAAAGTTTTAAAATATCATGTTGTCATGGTAACTGTAGCTATAGTGCAGCTTATGTTGTCATGGCAACCACATGTGGAATATGCTATATGTGGGTTAGCGATATTATTGTATTTGCACACCAAATCTTAACCGAAATTATGCCAAATAGGCCTACTGCTTAGTAGGCCTATTATTTTAAAGGACAAAGCAAACTCACATTAGACTCAATGAGAGCAAATGTGCCCCTTTATTCAAAATGGCCGCTAAAGTGGCCACAAAAATGTACATTTTGTGAAAATATGTTAATACAGTACATCAGGAAGTCTAAATTCTTATACATTGTACTCTCTTTGTTTGTATGCACTGAATATCCCTCTCTGGTGCATTGTGGGATAAAAAGGACAAATTTGTACCTTTTTCTTTCCCACAATGCACCAGAACAGGATAATCACTGCAAGATCAACAATATCGTTTATAAATCACCATAGTAATTAGTTACGGCTTGACATATTTTTAAAAGGGAAAGTTATGCAAGGTAAGCATGAAAATACATGTTTATAGCAAAAAGGCCAAATGAAAATTTCAATGCCCTACAAAGATCAAACACTGTACCTTTAACTGGCTGCATTTTGCATTTGGGTGAAGTGCTGGCTTGGATTTTAAGTCATTTTATAAATCATCAATGTCACATTCTGGATCAGGAAGAGTCACATTGGTGCAATGAAGTCCTTTACACTCAACACATGCTGTCGATCGAGCTTTGTAGTTCTACGTCAACATTTCAATTACAGGGGCACATTATGTGAAAAAGACGTGCACTTCCGACAGAAAGTGTAAATTTTTGCATACAGGTGTATTTGGGGGCATTTATTTCAACAATTGCCGGAGCCAAGAAATCTGACTTTGAATTTCAACATGGCCACTGTGGGAAAGATTGAATATCAATATTTGGGGTACTGAATGACCTGCGGTAAAGATATTTAGGACACAGTGCATTTTGACATGCTGAGTCAACCAACAGATTAATTTGAAAGCCTGACAAACCACATTGCAGCCATTTTGAATTCTGGCCGCCATGGTGAATTGTTGAAAATCTCTTAATTGCCAGAAATGATCCTTAGGCGGTACACCTGGCAACCTGAGGGTACAGGGGTAGGGCCCAGAAACGTTAAGAATAGGTAATTTTCAAATATTTTCACCAGATCCAGAAAATGTTTAGCCAAGTCATATTTTGTGTAGCTCTATGTATGATGATTATTGTTCCTCATGACAACGCCCAGGGTGGCCATGTTAGGCTACTCAAAGGGATGACAGGTTGGGAGGAAGGCCCTATGGGGATAATTCACACTTACACCTTCTTCTTTAAAGCGCATGATTTGATTTATACCAAATTTGGCAGGAAGGATCCTCAGGCGAAGGGGATTCAAGAGCATTCAAATGGTACACCTGGCCCCCCTGGGGACCCGGGGCACAGGCCCCAACGTCCATCCGATCCTTTTTAGTGTACAAGGGAACTTAATATTAGCGCTAATAATGTCCGACCCTAAAAAACGAATTCCAGATGATCCTTCTTAGCCTAATACGGTACTTAATATTAGCGTCAATAATATCTGACCCTAAAAAACGAACTCCTGACGATCCTTTTGAGTGTAAAACGGAACTTAATATTAGCGCTAATAATGTCCGACCCTAAGAAACGTACTCCCGACGATCCTTTTTAGCATGATACGGAACTTAATATTAGCGCTAATAATGTCCGACCCTAAAAAAACGAACTCCCGAACTCAAGGACAGACCTCTGAAATATTGTGTCTTATGATAATATCTAAAAAAAAAAGTTTGCCTAGTTTGTACAGATGTTGAAACGAAAACCCCCATTTTTTTATTTTTGCCCTCCCCTTATAAGCAAATTAAAGGGGGTTTTATAGCGATTTTTTTCTTAAAGGCACTGTATAACAATGTTTCCAGTTTAAAAAAATCTGAGCTACATGATTCCCCATGCTACTAGTGTCTTTGATACAGTTTAAAAATGAAGCCCTGAAAAAATTGCAGTGTAAAACAATCATTAAGTGCTTTAAAAAAGTAAAAATCATTGAGAGACCATTCCAGCTTTTCTCCATAGACTGCTGTGTTGCAGAATTTCCTATCGCCCGATATAAAATTAATGTGTCAATTTGCATCTGCACCTATTGTACTAGTGACAGCATAACTGTCCAAACTTTTGTGTTCTAGGGTGTTTATTTGTCCATTCAAACACTGTTAGATATGTCAGATAGCAAAGTTCGACAATTTTTTAAACGGGTCTTCCACAGTGTTACATAGTGTCTTTAAATACCACGTAAACAACCCCAAAAGTGTTGCCGCTCAGTTAGAATAAACAATAGTCGAGGGCACGGCGCTTACGCAATGTCACGTAACCTCTGAATGGTTCCCATAGAGAGTAAATCATAAAGAAATTGCATCCCATTCCCATAGGAATGATTCTGCCAAGATTAGTTAAATCTGAACATTTTTTTTTCATGAAGGATACTATGACAATGCATTGTTCCCCTTGCTCCCCCCACTCCCCCTGATATAAAGTATCCTTCTGGGGCCAAATGTGACCACCCTGTGAACTGTTATGAACGACGGCATCAACTTGGCAGGGGACGTTGGGGCCTGTGCCCCCGGGTCCCCAGGGGGCCAGGTGTACCATTTGAGTGATCTTGAATCCCCTTCGCCTGAGGATCATTCCTGCCAAATTTGATATAAATGAAATCATGTGGTTTAAAGAAGAAGGTGTAAGTGTGAATTATCCTCATACCCTAACCCCCAACCTGTCATCCCTTTCAGTTGCCTAACATGGCCACCTGGGCATTGTCATGGAACGTTATTCATCAGATATATATAGAGCTATACACAATGTGACTTGGCTAAACATTTTCTGGATCTAGTGAAAATGTTTAAAAATTACCTATAGCGATTATGGGCCCTGCCCCTGTACCCTCAGGTGGCCATATACCCCCTAAGGATTATTTCTACCACTTGAGGGATTTTCAACAATTCATCACGACCGACGGCGATATTGGAATCCAACAATGTGGTTTGTCAGGCGTTCAAATTAATCTATTGTTTGACTCAGCATGTCAAAATGCCCTGTGTCCTAAACATCTTTACCGCAGGTCATTCAGTAGCCCAAATAATGATATTCAATCTTTCCCCACGGTGGCCAAGTTGGTATTCAAATGAAATTTTCATTTGGCCTTTTTGCTATAAACATGTATTTTCAATGCTAACCTTGCATAACTTTCCCCTTTAAAAATATGTCAAGCCGTAACTAATTACTATGGTTGATCTATAGGCGATATTGTTGATCTTGCAGTGATTATCTTGTTCTGGTGCATTGTGGGAAAGAAACGGGTACAAATTTGCCCTTTTTATCCCAAAATGCACCAGAAAGGGATATTCAGTGCATAAATCTAGATAAACAAAGAGAGTACATGTAAAAGAATTTAGACTTCCTGATGTACTGTATTAGTACATATTTTCACAAAATGTACATTTTTTGTGGCCACTTTAGCGGCCATTTTGAATAAAGGGGCACATTTGCTCTCATTGAGTCTAATGTGAGTGTGCTTTGTCCTTTAAAATAATAGGCCTACTAAGCAGTAGGCCTATTTGACATAATACAACACATTTTCGGTTAAGATTTGGTGTGCAAATACAAAAATATCGCTAACCCACATATATATAGCATATTCCACATGTGGTTGCCATGACAACATAAGCTGCATTATAGCTACAGTTACCATGACAACAGGATAGTTTAAAACTTTCAATTTCATTTTAAGAAATTAATGGTTTTCATCACATGGTTTTGCGAATACAAGGACTCAATATACACACTCATATCACCTGTAGTCTATGGAAATACTATGCACCTAATATACACACTCATAGCACGTGTAGTCTATGGAAATACTATGCACATAACGAATGTACCGGCAAAAATGCTCCTATAGTGACTACCGAGTTGTCAAGTTTGCGACCTTATAACTTTTGATTAAAAATAGGAATCAACTTCCAGTTTTCACAAAGTGTTGTTCATATATTTGGGCAAATTCTAGAAGAGTATGACATCATTTGCTAAATAAACTGTAGATTTATGAGAAAAAACGTGTTTTTGATATTTTCGATTTTTGGGAAAAAATGTCAAAAAATAAGGTTTTTCACCCAAAATCATCATGAAAGTCACCCTAATACCTATCAAATGTGGTATCAAATTGTAGGAAATTTAATTCCAAGTTTATGGGAATTGGATGTTCCAAACAAATTTTATCCTGAAAACTTGAACTTTCATCAACATGGCGGCCATCTTGGCGGCCATCTTGGAAAATGGGCATGTTCCACAGCTCCGATTTTCCGTGATTTTTAGTATGTTATTTTAAACCATATTTTGAGCCATAAAAACTTGGAATGGTTTCTGTTGCAATTAGTGGTGGGTTCCATGGTAAATTTCAGTACGTCTACTAGCCTATTAATGATAATCACGTGAAATCTAAATCTATACATCGTATGCAAATTAAAGGTTAGTGACATGATTGGGAACACTTGAAAATGCCTCAAGAACCAAATGAGTTGAAATATATACTAACTATACACTAACAGGAGTGGATCTCCTACCTAGGAAGTTTTTCTCTGTAATTTGTTTACTTAAGGAGAATCAAGCATAAACATAGGAGTATCTTATTTTTTTGAGGGGACGATAAATATAAGCCCCATAGAGAGCCACACAGCAGGTTTCCGTGCTACGAGTGATATTGACATTGTTTATTTTAGAATGAGTCCACGTTTGACTACAAGATTTTCACAGGAGAATCCTTGCATAGTTTACTTGATTCTAGAGTAGTTTCAGCCCAAGTTGAGGATTACCCCCAATCATGTCATTTACCTTTAAGCAACGTCGCGTGTACACGTACTAAACCGGTAGGAACTGGTTGCAGTTCAACAAACTATGGACGAGTGACCAAGTTCAAGACCCTGCTGCATGAAATCTTACCTTTTTAATTTTACTAAATAGTTCTCTGGAATGTCCCAGTTGTAGGTGGTGCACACCAACTTTGATTTTCAGTATTCACTAATTTAAGTATTTATTGTTTTATTGAATTACTTAAGGTTTCTTATATTATTTTTCTTTTTGCATAATTTTAATTTTTGGTATTGTATCATAGACAGAAAACAGAGCGCTTAGAAACGCCCGTATTAAGCGCCAAATAAAATTATTGTTATTATTATTATTATTATTATTATTATTACAGGTATTATTATTATTATTATTATTATTATTATTATTATTATTATTATTATTATTATTATTATTATTATTATTATTATTATTATTATTATTATTAGTGACAGGGACTAGAAAAGTGAACTTAATCACTGTTACCCTCAGGCATCCATGTGTAAGAATATGTCTGCAAGCTTGACTCAAGGTTGTGTGTTGTGAGATAAAAATGTTAGAGATCATACCCTCCTAATATGCGTATTTTGACACTTTTCTGATGAATTCCTACAAAGGATTTTGGGGTAGCTTCTCGCCTTCTCTCTATTAAATTCTTTTTGATAGACTATGCCATCAAATGTGTGTAGTTTGCATCTAAATACAACACAAAAAGCAGGTTTCCCTTTATACACTCCTTATCATTTCTAAACACGTTTTGTTTTCGTCTTAGTCACCTTGTCAGAGTTATGTTCTGTGCGAAAATCAGTTATTCATGAAGTCATGCTTGAGTGACCAAACATTTCAGAAAAAATGAGCACTTTTCAAAAGTCACAAGATTACAGTAATTGCTATTACGTAATGAGAGTGGGTCAAATCAACGATTTTCAGCACTGATATTCCAAGCTCGTTGATGATCCCTCATCCCTGGACACCCTGCCTAAAATAATTCTTGTTTGACCGAGTACGACTGAAAACAGAAGTGTTAACCACAACTGAAACCTCATTAAATCAGTGATATTGCTCTGGTATATTGAAAAACACCATCATAAGCCTGCCTTTCAATACTGAGGCATACCACAAATTCAGTGAGGTTGAATTGTGATTAGTACTTTCCCTCGCGTCGTTACTCAGTCAATCCTGACATACTGGCTACAATATGTTAGGCAGGGTATTCATAGAGTATTAACGAGCATGGAATATTCAACCAGTGATGAAAATCATCAATTTGACACTCTCTCAGTCTCAGTACACAATGGCAATTACCGTCATCTTGTGATGACTTTTGAGATGTCTTCATTTTCTCTTTTATGTGGAGTCAAAATTCTAAATATGAATATGAAGTAAAATCATGGATCAAGTCATTATGGAAATTAACATCAAGCTATCATTATACATGTATCAACATTGAAATCACCCAATATATTACTTTCTTTCCCTTCATCAGATATAATATTCAAAGGTGTTTGCATATCATCTATACATTTTTTTACTGATTGACGACAATAACATAGTTCTTAATTACGTGAATGTATTTAAGAGTTTATGAAGATTACCATATACATGTATATCAAAAAGATTATTTATAAGCGATATTTAAGTTCGTTACGGTAACTCAAGAATGGCTTATCGGATTTCAATGTAGCTTGTATCAAGTATGTAGCATGAAGCACTGATGATCTATTTAGATTTCGGAGTTAAAACTGTCAAAGGTCACGAGGCTGATTTGGGCTATTACGATAACTCAAGAAAGGTTAATTGGATTTCAATGTAACTTTGGCCAAGTACGTATACGTGTAGGAATTAGGATCAATAAACTAATTTTGCTTTTGGAGTTGAAAGGTCGAAGGTCAAAGCCGCAAGGCTTCATATTTAATTTCGTTCAATTTCAATTTATTTCATATTTCTCAAAAATACATACATTCAAATCAATACATAAAATTAAATCAGTCATAATCATATATCAACTTAAACAGAATATTAATACAAAATTTTACATACATTATACGGTCAATATATAATTTGGGCTCATTACCGCCATAACCTAAGAATGGCTTATCAGATTTTAATGTAACTTGCATAATTGACATCGATAAAGTGAGATTTTCAAGTTCAAAGGTCAAATGTCATAAGGCCTTATGTGATTTGGTCTCGTAACTATGCTAACTTAAAGGAGGATGTAGCCGCCAAGCTGGCAACTAACAGGAATAAGTTAAGACAAAATGACATTGTTAGTATTGTGAGGATTATGGTGAATTGTGATAAAGGCACCCTCTTCAAGGCCCTATCAATTAGTATTTTTTTTTATATTAAGTCTTTGCTTAAAGTGATAGGCTAATATTGTGGAGCTTCACTTTAAAAAAATTGTCAAACTTTGAGATCTGAGCTACATAGTAGTGTTCAAATGGACAAATAAACACCCTAGAATACAACAGTTTGGAAAGTTACACTGCCAATGGCAAGTTATACATGAATAAACAATTAAAACTCGGAGCGAGTTTTAATAGCCTAGGTGTACACACAGTAAGTCTATGGGAGGAAATGAGCAAGTGAATGTGGTCAACTTGCGATTTTCACGTTTTTAAAGCACTAAATAATCATTTTGAAATATATTTTTTTTCAGGGCTTCATTTTTAGACCTCATCAAAGACACTAATCATGCAGCTCAGATTTTTTTTAACTGTGGTAAATGTTAGCCAATACCTTTAATTTTCCAATTTCCAAAGAAGAAAATCGCCGAAACAGCTACAGGGGGAGGAGATTATCGATGCAAAAAGTGCATAAAATTACGGTGCGATTAGCACACGTCGGGTGGCATGCATCGGCATATAGGGTCAGCTCAAGGCCAGTGCACGTGCGATCTGATTGGTTGGCAAGGACCCAAAATCTTTCTCAACTTATTCCTGTTAGTTGCTGGCTACATCTTCCTCAAATAATTTCTGATGAGATTGGGTATGTACACTCGTGCGTGAAGTTTTATCAAATTGGGAGGGAGTTCGGACTGCAGAGGCATATACGCATCGACTTCGCGCAGTCGAACTGCTCTATAGTTTCCATATAATGTTTGACCCCATTCCCAGGATAACTCCTTAGCGCATGATAATAATGATTGTCTTTATGAAGTAATTAAGATTTACATAATCGAAAGACAATTATTATTTTTTATACCAAATACTACTTTTCTGAATCAAGAGTTCATGACTTCATCCACTATGTCTCTACATACATTAATCAATATAGGTCTCGTGTATTTGTTTTATTTCAAATAGTCATATCAGTTGATATTTCCGTTTCATTTCAGGTATTCACGAAATTGAGTTTCTGAAGCAGCTTTCAAGTGTTTGCAGTCGGGTGAGCTGTGTCGCCGTGGAGCCGTCATATGGCGGCAAAATAATGAAGGATTCAATCGAGGAACGCCGCAGTGAACTCAACGGTGTATCTTTCGAATGGCGCCAAGAAACATTAGAACACTTCCGACAAGCCAAGGGCGGTGATCAGCAATTTCATCTCATCAGCACCGTGCATTCATTGTATCACGTTGAGGATGTTGAAGATACCGTGAACTATCTCCTATCATCACTGAATGAGGGCGGCATACTTGTCGTTGTACTAGCTACGGGTAAGATGATTACAAGAAAATTAACCCATTGAAGACTAGACACGAGATATCTCGTTGCTAGGTCTACCATTTCCAGCGCGTTAATCTTGTACCTGCATGTCTTGGTCTACTTTTGGAACAATCAACAAATTTGGACAATCGTAATAATTAAATTTCTTTTTAAATCTGATTCTATTTGTTTAGAAAGACAACGATTTTAGTTGTGTGAGGTACTCACGTTTATATTTTGGAAAAGATCTTTGCTTTTATTAGAAATTGAACAGAACAGAATTCAACATTTTGTTTCACGATAATGTGGCTTGCGAAACGTTCAGTACAAAATCCACAAAGCTCTTAATATTACCTAGATTTTTGTAGAATCAAGCCATGCGCAGAGTCTTTCCCAAATTTCAGGGGTGTGTTTTTACATGTATTTATTTATTTACCGGTATATTATGTTACAACAACTTGTGAGACACACTAGATTCAAGCGATACCTCCAAAATATTTTTCGAAATGCTTCAATGTACATGTAATTACTACATTATTGAAACAGGTGTGGTAGTTTATTTCGTATTAACGCTGAATATTGTTGTTGTTTTTTGTGATTTTAAGACTCCAGCAAGTTCTCCAAGATGCTGGCTGATAAACCTTGGTTCACCCGGGGAGCGCTGCACGTTGTGAGCTCGAATCTAGTCCGAGAAATCGCAGAGCGAAACGATTACACTGTCACCACCGTCCAACTGCCGGTCAAAATAAACATAACCCACGTTTTCGATGACGGCTCTGAAGAAGGCAACGCCGTATTGGATTTCCTTACCTTCACCTACAAGTTCCGTGAATCGGCCCCGAAAGACATCCAAAAAGATCTCTTTGAATATCTCCGATCCCCAGATATTTCCAAGAAAGGGGATGATGGTCTGCTTTACCTTGATAATAGTCAAGAGTTACTAATCATTAGAAAATAAAGTCATGAAAATATAATTGAGTTCTCGTTATTCGAAAAATCTTTTACACATGACTACATTTAGTCGATTCAGTCGAGTATTTTCAATCTTCGTTTCTCATTAACGTTTTCATTTTCGAAGCATGATTCATGACTTACAGCAGTACGAATAATACATCTTTACATTTTGTTTAATATTCTGTTTCGACAAAAAAAAATTGTAATACTAACAATTTATGCGATTCTACGATATGTACAAGATGTCTAAAATAAACTGGTAAACTGAAGGAATTATTTAGTTCTAAGAAGTGCGTTATTTTTCTTTTACTTTTCTTTTATTCATGAAGTTAAATTTAATAAGACAATACACACGAATTGGAATGTATTCATCTATTCTTTCGTTAATATGAGTCTGTAAAGAGACAAATTTATCAGAATATTTCACTTAAACGTTTACGTTACTCGTTAAAATCACTACGCAGGTTACAGATGATAATCACTTGATATTCGAAATACTATATCTTTTTTTTACACAATAAAGAATACCTTATGTTTTATAGGATAGTCGCTGAAAAAAATAATAAAATAATACGTCGGACATTGTGGCAAGTTTGTCACTCAAACGTGCTCACATGTTTAACAGTATTGATCGACTACCAAATAAACTCATTTCGAATCATAAATCTGATCGTTTGTACATTCAGTTGACAAAGAGGATGTATTCTCACTCAAAGTAGCAGTATAGGTATGTGCAACAACGTGAATAGGCCTATTCGGGCATGCACTCCGACTCATATTATTAATCTTGGCAAAGAGGCCACGTTCAGTTCAGCACTTTGGTTTTTGTATTTAACGTAACATCCAGCCAGGGTAAAGTTACGTTTATATCAAATGTGATTTAGTCAGCTGATATTTGATACACTGAAATTTCACCGCGATTAGAAAAAACAAAATGTATTTTTGCAGGCCGTATCATAAATCTGAATGGTGTGTGTTTAAAATATTTGGCGAGTGTATTTGTATTTCCATTGTTAATTGGATTACTTTGTTCGGAATAAAGATATTTCTTTTGTGGCATATTTTTATAAGCAATTTTGCTCGCTATCTACCCTCCCTACTCAAAAGTATTGCAACATACACGCATACATTTTGAGTTGAAGTGGTCTTTCTGTAATGATGTCCTAATGAAATTTATTATTGGAAAGTAACAAATTATTTGAAAAGAAATCAATATAATTTCTTCTTTCTTCTCCAAGGCGGAGAGATTATCAAATGCAGACGCACCCACGAAAGAGGGGCTGGAACATAAAAATTTAACATTTTTTTCGCCTCCCTGTAGGGGTGGGAATGTCAATTCACTCTAGCATGGTAATT
>JZLH01S0309078.1:10018-28406 GCA_001188425.1 Eucidaris tribuloides
AAAATGCAGACAAGATATGATAAGTTTATGCCAACACCATCTCATCGCGTCAGAAAACACTATATCATATCATTCACAAGCTAGAAGATGTCAGTGAAGAAATGTAAATATGCAGGGCATTTATACCCATCGCGTGTAGAGTCCATGTTACCAAGCGGCAACATAATGCTCCCAGAAAATAATATGACTAGGAAACATTCACAGCAGAACCTTTAAGTAGTATACTTTACTCTGGGAGCATTGTACGACTACTCCCAATCTTGCCATTCCCCCTCAATTTTTTTGTGTGCATTTTATAGTCGTTGATCGGTTTGAAACACTACGTGTAACTATAACTTATACCGCAAACAGAAAGCAACACAAATGTGCGTTACATGTATGCCAGTGCTTTCAGCCTTTATTTATGACCAAAAACAGCAAAGACAGACTGTAGTTGTTGTATTTTGTGTGTAGATACTGAAGACAATCAGCATTGTGGGGTGGTACGGAAACAAACCCACACCGTCACACCACCACCACCAGATGATAAAATTTGCACAATTTTACAAATTCTTTGTTCAGAGTGTGAAAATACAATGATTTCTTGTATTTCTGCCTTTCTTTTATTTTGGCAGTTGGCTGCATCTGGGGGTATCGCTTTAAATGTACTCGGCACACGGCCCATTTCGAACAGCAAGACGTATCTGCAAATGATATTCAGGTTGATGAAACTTCACTGAACAATGAACACAATAGTATGAGGCGTCCCGACGACACGATACCTATTCATCTTTTGTCGCATGAGAGCGCTGTCATATTTCTGCCACAGTGGAGGAGAGGTATTCCAGAGAATTTTTCCGTTTTGGGAAGTCGTGCCAGCAATGACAATGGTGGATGCGCAACAATTTGTCCAGCTGGTATGATCGGGGGATACATAGGGTAAGATTCATCATTATTCTGATTGTTGCTGCTGTTGTTGTTGTTGTTGTTGTTGTTGTTGTTGTTGTTGTTGTTGTTCTTTGCTTGTACAAAAAATATTCCCGGTTCAATGAAATTTATCCCCAAATATCATAAAGGGTTTCTTTTGGTCGATTCGTCAAATGTCATTAAAACACATTAATGTTCGTTGTGATCGAATGTATTCTCGGTTTGTTTAATTTGTAGTATTGCATAAAACAGACGTCATACAATGATGATATTTCTTTGTTCAATTCCCTATAGGTAAACCATACAATGATGATAATTATTTCTTTGTACATCATACAATGATAATATTTCTTTGTTCAATTCTACATAGGCCATCGGCAAATTCGGATGCAGATTTGCCTTCTTACGATCAGGCGATATCGTGCCCCATCCTCCAGCCCAAGGCGGGAATTGCTAATCCGCAGTTTTCACTACACACCGAACACACGGCATGCGATCACACAGGGCCAGGAACCATAGATTTGATCCAGCGAGATGTCAACAGTGTTATCGAACCGATACCGATAGAATCTCCCACTGAAAATGTGATTATCATCGGAAATACCGTGCATCTGACCAACGAACTTCAACCGATACGATTATCTCATCGATACAACCCAATCACTCCGACCCAACTTTCGGTTGTCACACCAGATCAAGCGGCGATGACGTCAGCGTCAAATGAACAAACACCCCCATCACCACCTCCATCTTATCAATCAATTACTGAACGAAATCTGAACGATAACAGTGAATGATACAGTTATCGATTGACAGTAATTATGACATCTGTAGATTTGTCGTTATTGTTGCTCCCATGGAGCGCTCCATCAATCTAGAGTTAATATTCGTGATTGCAACTTCCTTTTTCGTGCTCAAATGGGTGGACATCATATTTTCGAGCTCTAAGTGGTACTCCATTAAATCCTAAAATGCTATTTGTGCCGACACAGTCCTAAAAAACATGAATATTATGCAAAAGTTAGGCTTACACATTTACTTCATGAAACGGGTGTGTATAAACCTAGTAGCCTAATCAGGAAACTGTAAAACGATCAAATTCAAAATACTTAACTTCAAACTTGTTTCCCAAAAGTTTCTTACATGATATGCGAGGACTGTATTGTCAATTTAGCTTACGTACGCCATCCAAAATTGTTGACAAAAGTGAAATATATTTTAGAATTAGAAGCATTATTGCTAATCGTTCAGAACATAATTATCAGAAATAAATTTTGACGCGTTCTTTCATCTGTTCGTTTGTCCAAAAAGACGAAATAATAAAATCAAAACAAAGAAAAAAAGTTTTATGGAACTAGAGATTTTTTTTCTCGTGATTAGTGGGATAAAGGTTAAGTGCAATGATGTTGTCATTTTTATAACTTAATGGGGTTTCAGATCTGCAACCGATTGGAAAGTTTTCATTTTCAATTAAAATGACTTTTAGAATCAATGTAATGTTTGGTAGATTAGTAAATTCAAACGTTAGGCGAGTCTTGGTTGTGATTGTGTATACCTGTATTTCCGTTTACGTATTATACAAAAATTCAAAACGTGCAATACAATAATATCAAAGTATATTGAAAATGGAAAATGTGGTTTCTGTTAAGTAATGTACATAATTGCTTCGTTGGTGAGTTGGATTAGAGACAAACTTGCTTCAATCTATTCTCGACTTGTCACTCGACTTGGTAGATTACCAAGTTAGTGTGAATTAACTGGACTCAGAAACATTTGCCTCTGAAAAATTCAATTGTTACGTGATATGTCACATTGCATTTAATACGAAACCAAATTAATATGTTTATCAACTACATCTTCATATACTTCAGCAACTCTACCTTTGCTCGACAAATGACACATGTAAAATCGAAATGTTTGTTGCAAACCTACAATGAAAGGGGATCTTCTCACTCCCTACAAATTTTGCGGTTACTTTGAAACATTTTGAGGGCTCAACTACAGCTGTGCAGTAACAATTTCTTAAAAGAGTGAAAGTTTTATCATTTACAAGTAGTTTGATATGTCATTATCGGGATCATATTTAGTGCAATCCATTACTTTTGAAAAAAAAAACATATTGCTGGGAAATTATCAGTATAACATTCACAAGACAACTACTGCTGAGCTTCGTGTTCTTATAATCTAAGGCTCTCGATATTATTCAGCTGGAGTTTCCAGTTATATAGTATATCTTCCCATGTTTCTAGCCAGAGTGATAAAGAAAATTATTCACATTTCCTTGGATGCCAATGAAACACGACCAGTGAATTGGAAAAAAATACATATCGCTCCATTTTGATTGATACATGTTCGATTTTGACAAAAGGTGTGTATCTGAAATGATTTTGACAAAATGTGTGTATCTGAAATTGGATTTGACAAAAGGTGTGTATCTGAAATGACACCAAGTTATATCTTTTCACTGGATGAAACCTTTTAACTATCAAAAACTGGATATTGTCGTTATAATCCTGTACACCACCAAATTAAGGGCAACTTTTCAGAATCAACGAATGTTAGATATTCGGTATTCATATATGCATTTTCGTCTCATCAATAATACTGCGTTTAACCGACTTAGGAACCAACACAATATGTCCTTCTTCAAGTACCATGCTCCAAGTGGGCGATACTGGTCGTGGATTTCCAAAAAACACGTGAAGCATCTCTAGTATACGTTCATGTGAAGACCTTCATAAAATAAGGTCGCGTTCCCATTAAAGGTATTGGCTAACATTTACCACAGTTAAAAAAATCTGAGCTATATGATTCCCCATGCTACCATTGTCTATGATAAGGTCTAAATATGATGCCCTGAAAAAAATTGTATTATTTAGTGGGATTAAAAAAGTGAAAATCGTAAAGTTGAATCGATTCACCTGCCACATTTTCTCTCCATAGACTTACTGTGTGTAACTACCTATTTAAACTCGCCCGAGTTTAATTTTATTCATTTCATGAATCTTTGCCATTGGCAGTTGTAGCTTTCAAACTTTTTTATTTTATTTGTCCGTATGAACACTACTATGTAGTTTAGATATCAAAATTTGACAATTTTTTAAATTGAAGCTCCACAATGTTAGCCTATCACTTTAAAAGATGTGGGCTCAGACCTAGATGACAAAAAAAAATACAGTCAAATTATGTCCTATGGGAACCAGTTCCACGGCCAAAAGAGATATTTCCTACTGCAAAAAGGGAGATGTTTTCTGTGAAAGGGGGGGGGTGTTTGAGCAACAAAAACATCTCTGCGTACGCCTATGCCTGTCGTTAGCTGAATACACGACTGTATAACATTGTAAGGCAATAGTATACAAATATTGACTGCTATGAGGGGCACGGTTAATATTATAGGCCCAAGGTGATGTCAAAACCATGACTATGCCCGAAGCGAAGCTGAGGGCATAGTCATGGTTTTGACATCACCGAGGGCCTATAATTTTAACTGTGCCCCGAATATTAAGCAGTCAGTATTTGTTTTATATACCGAATATATAGATTCTTCTCATCTGATTGGTTAAAAGATTTCCTGACGTGACAAGGCCTACAAGTTATTTACAGCATGCCATAGGCCTGGATTTTGAAATGAACCATAATAAAATTGTGATATCAACTTACCAAAATCACACGCTGTAATCAACGCTCATCGTATGGGGGCGCGCACACACGAGCGATCTATGAACACGGTGTTGAGGTTGTCATATTACTAGTATTTTCCGGGCACAGGCGATTGCCATGACCCGGGCACAGTTAATTATGACGTCATCTTGTTAAAAAAAGGGACCCAGCTATTTTAATGACTCTACTTTTAACCAATCAGATGAGAGGAATCTATATATGAGGTATATAATGAAGAATATGATCACCGGAAAACGAGCAATACTTATGGAGAGCTTAAAGGTCGAAAATTCTTGTATCTCTTCCCATGAGAAAATAGTTGTTTCAACGATATCACTTTAGTTGGAACTCGCCTATTCAAACAACAAGGTAAACGCCGATAATAAAAGACTGCTGAAGTTGGGAAGTAAGGTATCGAACCATTTTTCAAAGATTGAGTGAGGAAGTTACTTGGAATGCTGGGCCCCCAAATGAGGCTGTAAGTGTATTCCACCCCATCCTGGTATCAGAGTTTTTCAGCCTTCTAACCAGATACAATCTCGTTCAGTTCTAATATCAGTACAATCGCGTTTGTCGTGTTATTGGAGACCCTTTTTATTCTGATAGGGTTATGATTTTGATTTTTAAAAAAGGAATAAGGGAGGGGTTCTGGCAGTAATGATAATGATAATAATAATGATGATGATGATGATAATAATAATAATAATAATAATAATAATAATAATAATAATAATAATAATAATAATAATAATAATAATAATAATAATAATAATAATAATAATAATAATAATAATAATAATAATAATGATAAGAAGAAGAATTTGTAGCAGTAGTAGTCGTTGTAGCACTGCAAACATTGTGACACACTAGTAAAGGCCAATAGCTAAAAAGCCAGCTGAATTTTAGACATTCATAATGCGGGAACACTCTCTCAAATTGTGTAAGGATATCGCCAATGGAAAAAAGGGCAACACGAATGTACGTGCTAAATGAAAACACTGATCTTTTATTTTTTTATTTGGTTTTTTATTTGATTTTGCTTCAAGGTTAACCACGAAGACAAATATAAATTGTTTTTATCATTTCAAAACAACACAAGATAGTGACACTGTTATGTAATACAGATACAAGACAATTATATATATACAAAGGACACGCCATGTCGAGGTTTTGACCTTTAGACCACCTCGCCGAAGATTTAACCACATTGTCGCAGCGCGTGTTAAATCGTTGCACAAGAACTTAACAGAACGTGGGATTACTAAACGGTTCACGGTCCGTGTAAATGAATGATCTCGGTGAATTATTAATTGTTACACGGGAAATCATTTATTATTAGTCATCTCTGAGGATACATTCTGAGAATCATACTGTCAAGAGTATGACGAACCGCGTTCTTCTTGCGTGTTAATTTGGCGTTTTAAACCGAAGTAAGGAAGTCAGGAGTAGACCTTCAGGATAATTGGAGTCGATAAACTTCACACATCCCCTGCACAATGTGTACGATATACATGTAGTACTAAAACACCAATTGCTGCTTTCACGAGATACACGTGAATCTACATTCACAACTTTAATCACGAATCTAGGACAAGTCTTCATTACGGAACCGGAAATGTCTGTGACTGTTTCAGAAACCAACGGAGATGACCCTCCTGCATACACTGCCAATGATACCGCCGTCGAATTGAGCACGACTGCGAATCTGACAACGACCACGAATCCGACAACGAATACGAATCCGACATCGACCACGAGTCCGACATCGACCGCACACCAGACATCATCATCGACGTCATCGACCAGGAGATGCTGTTCTTCCGACCTTTGTCAGTTGTCGAGAGACCGTTACTGTTGCATCGTTCCCGTCAAAGTTTGGCTCAACCTTAGACTCGCGTCATTATGCCTTCTTCTGATTGGTCTGTTCCTCGTCATATTGTACCCCTTCCCTGATTCGCCCCTTTTCAAAGGCGGTCTCTTTTGTCTCATCGTAGGTGGCTTGTTTATATTTATGGACATTGTGAGGGGATTTATCGCGAAGTTATGGTTTAAAAGTTTCGGCTCATCCGACGAGATCGGCGAGACGATAGAAGTGACAGCAAGAAACAGGTAAGATCATACCTAAATAGTTCTAGCAACTTTCCTTTTCCAGACTATACAGACGTCTAATAAACAAAACGAATAAATAATTACTTTTTTTAATCTTTCGTACGGCCTGCAAAGTTCACATAAATTCAGCTTTCCTTATGAAGAAATTAGTGAATGTGAAACTAAACATTATACTACAAATAATATGCGCCTCAAATATACAAACCAAAAATGATTAGTTTTTACGATATTTTCACCCGTTTGATCATATTAAAACAACTTGCACCACAAAAAGGACAAGTATTATAATAAGTAAGATTTTTTTTAACCTACATTACTTTTTGCAACTAATATCAATGCTTTTAATTCTATACGAGTTTCCTTACAATCCAACCTTGTAAATTTACGACTGGCCCTCAGACTGGGTTTCTTCCAGCTAATTTGAAGGAAGTGACGTGACGTGACGTCCAGTTACAAGGTCGGATGGGGGGGGGGGGTAATCATGCAGTGTGCCGTGGCCTTTAACCGAGAATCACGCGTGAATTAAAACGGTGTTAGTGGTTGCAGTAGAAGTAACAGAACTTGTAGTAATAGTAGTAGTAGTATTTGTAGTAGTAGTAGTAGTAGTAGTAGTAGTAGTAGTAGTAGTGGTAGTAGTAGCAGTAGTGGTAGTGATTGTAGTAGTAACATTAGTAGTAGTAGTAGTAGTAGTAGTAGTAGTAGTAGTAGTAGTAGTAGTAGTAGTAGTAGTAGTAGCAGCAGTAGTAGCAGTAAGTCAGTGTAGTAGTAATAGTAGTAGTAGTAGTAGTAGTAGTAGTAGTAGTAGTAGTAGTAGTAGTAGTAGTAGTAGTAGTAGTAGTAGTAGTAGTAGTAGTAGTAGTAGTAGTAGTAGTAGTAATAGTAGTAGTAGTAGTAGTAGTAGTAGTAGTAGTAGTAGTAGTAGTAGTAGTAGAAGTAGTAGTAGTAGTAGTAGTTGTTGTTGTTGTTGTTGTCGTTGTTGTTGTTATTGCTGTTGTTGTTGTTGTAATAGTGGTGGTGGTTGTTGTTGTTGTTGTTGTTGTTGTCGTTGTTGTTGTTATTGTTGTAATAGTGGTGGTGTTGGTGGTGGAGGTGGTGGTGGTAGTAGTTGTAGTAGTAGTAACAGTGGAATTAGTCGCTATCGTATCACTATTATCTTCTTTCTATCACAGAAATCGAGGTGAAGATAACCGTGCATACGCTGAAGACATGCAAGATCACCCGCCCGAATATGCCGCCGCCATAGCATTCTCACCCGGTACATCACCGTATTCAAATCGTGACGCTGATCATCGGCCAAACATGACGATAAACATCCACACGACAGCATCGCCTCCTCCTACTAGTCTCGAAAATTCAGGATTTAATCAGTATTGGTCGAATTCAGCCTACCTCTCCAGTCCGACCTCGCTCTACTCCGGTGACGGATCGTCTTACTCGATTCCCGATCGATCACCTCCACCGTCCTACGAAGACGTCGTCACTGAAGATACGAGATGACACGAATTCAAACCATTTTGACTCAATTCGAGTCGGCCTTAGAGTGTGCGTCGTCTCCCTGCAGAAACGGTTGCATATCGAAGATAACATTAACCACGACCACAAGCCATACTTCCCAGATTAAAGATTCCCACGTGGATTTCTTAAAGCCCAAGTTGAGTTTTGGGGATTTTTTTGTTATTTGAAAGCTTTATGCCCCAAAGTCATAACCCTGCAATAATAGATTCTGAATGTCTTTATTATTTTTTATTAATTAATCAAAAATCTCGGGGGACCCCCCAAATTTTACATTATAGCATCTAAAGGGATAAAAAGGCTTCATCTGAAAGAGCTACGTCTGCTCTTTCAGATGAGGTATAACACATGTAACCTTAAAGCCTTTTTAACCCTTTGGATGCTATAATGTAAAAAAAAAAAAAAAAACTTGGGGGGGGGGGGTCCCCCGCAGATTTTTCATTAATTGATTAAAAAAGACATGCAGAATCTATTATTGCAGGGTTGTGATTTTGGGGCATACAGCTTTCAAATAACAAAAAAATCCCCAAAACTAGACTTGGGCTTTAAAGTTGGGCAGTAACGAAAAGCTGACATTACAGTACGGAAACTAAGTGGCGTCTCTTCCTGCATACTATATTTAAAAAAAAATCCATATGCGTAACTACTTCTTTGCTCTACATGTATTTTTATACAATGACTTGCTCATTCCTTCTTGTAACAATAATATCATTGCCACTAGACCGTGAGCAGTTTGAGTTGAGAAGTTTTGGGAAAGTGTGCGTTTGTATATATTTTGTTCCCAATTGTATGTTTAATATCAGCATAATTTTTAGTTGGTAACTCTTCACACCATTAGCGAATGATACCGTTTGATAAGTTCATCAGATTTGGTTTTATTTTTGTCCCGCACCGGGTAAGAACATCTTTGGGAGTAGAGATGATTGTTAAATATTTACCAGTTGCGTAATTAATCTATGATTTTTATTGTGATAAGAATTCTAGTAGTTTATGTATCGTTCTTGTATTTGTCACTTGACCAAGCGAGGATGTGCCTAATATACCACCCATAACCTGCCTAAAAACAAGAAAGACTAAACATTCATTTAAAAATGTATTTTCGTAAATAATTTAACGAACTTACATGTTTCTGAAATAATTTACCGAAAATTATTTTACCCTTCTGTCTTCTAAAAAAATGATTATCGTGTTATTTTTCAAGTCAATTATGAAAACTTTTAGTGAGTGAATTTGCAACAAATGATTTTAACAAATTGGATCTATTATGTTTCCTTCCCTTTCTCAAAGATAGCTTAACATATAATTACAGCTTATCAACATTTTGCATACTTTCATTTTATTTGTTTTACATGGGATTCACACAATTATCGGCTTTGTAGTACCATGATCACTTTTTCACAGTAAACTATCCATGACACAGTACATAAAATCTCGGTAACTTAGGTTGATCTGTTGTTGATATTGGACGAGCATTGCGATTTGCAGTCAACGTAAACTAAAACTATCGCCTAGCAAACTATTACCAATGTTCAAAGAAGACTAATTGTACATTTAATTTGTTTTAACTATGGCGGCATTCACCTTTTTAACTTTATTGGTGGGGGAATGAAATAGTGATAGTGATAATGATGGTAATATTGCTACTTCTACTACTACTACTACTACTACTACTACTACTACTACTACTACTACTACTACTACTACCACTTCAATTACTACTACTACTTCAATTACTACTACTACTTCTTCTACTACTACTATTACTACTTTGCTACTTACTACCTACTTCCTATACTGACATACTACTACTACTACTACTACTACTACTACTACTACTACTACTACTAATAATAATAATAATAATAATAATAATAACACCAACATTTTTCTTCAGCTGTGTTTTGTGTTTATTGCGTTTCATTTTGCCGGACACGCTATTCTGAGACCATTGGAAAACAGACGCAATTTTCTGCTGATTGGAATTTGCATACAAAATAATACGTCACATATTTTCAAAGGTGAGCTGAAAGCACTACTAGCGTACGTAACATGTATTCACGTTTTGTATTCAGTGTGCTTGCATGAAAGTTTATGATGTGCGGTATCAATTATAAGATACGCAAACAACGAACACTTTTTAAGAGATGTATCCATTTTCCACTAACGCAATATGAAGTTTTAACAATTATGCACGGATAATTTATTATTTGTATTTACAGTATATAATGTTATATTTTTATATGTCAATGTGTAACACCAAACACGATAATGCTTTCTTGCAATAAAAAAATGGACCACCCGTTAATGAAAAGGTGTCTTTGTTATCAATATTCTTTGGAAAGCAAACCGGTCCAAAAAGCCTTGTTTTACTCTTTTAAATAGATTTCAGAATTTAATGCTAATGTCACGTTAAAAAAGAATGTTGAAGTAAATTTAAATACCGAAATGTTTCATGATTCTAGTAAAAATGTAGCTGTTTGGGTGTGTCTTGGCTGGTTATGATTAATAACCTTGACTCGTCCGTCGCGCTATTATTAATTCATTTCTTTATTGTGATGCGTATACACGTGAGCAACCTTTACTTCTTTATGATTATTTATATCAATCCCACTTGACTAAGAAACAAAAAGGTCGTTACTGCAAATTCTACTGAGTTTACGACCTTTTGTGCCGTTCCGTCCCGTAAAAGCCACCTTCGGCTGTTTCCGTGCATTACTACTTCCAGTTAGTTTCTTGTATGGTACCGAAGTTTGGACTTTGAAATAAACGTGACATAATTATTTTGGATCAAGTTTAATGTCATCTCTACTGTGATCTTTCTTAGAGGTAGGATTTTCAAGGTTAGCATAATAGGAAATAGTATGATTTTGTTACATGCATGGACGAAATCGCATCGGGGTATGATTTTGTCCCGTTATCGCAGTTGGGAATATGTCTAAGTTATCACAGCAGAATGTTATTTTTTCACAAATTCATAGTGACATTGTGATTTTGTGAACAAATTGTACATATCGCACATTAGGTAACCTACAATTAAGTCGACCACCTTGTATAAGGTTGGCTATATTACCAATCGCACATGTGTTATCTGTGTTTGTTTTTATCCGGGTGTTTACCCACATCGATAACTGAACGATTGGCACTATTAACCTGATTTTTTATTATTTATTTTAAAGGGGGAGGGTAGACGATCATAAGTTTAGGTGAAAGGGCATTGACTTTTGGGATAAATAGAAAATATTTCAAGTGCAAATGAGTTGAAACTTAGTTATACAAACATTTGCACCGACCTGAATGTAATTCGGGGATGGGACGATTTATCCTAAATTTGTTCAGTTGAAGAATAATGACATGATTATGCGAGCATTAATTTTAAGTGTGCCGTGATAGAAATCGCATTCAGAGAAAACTACATACCGAATTTGTTTGTTTGTTTGAAATTATTATTTCTCACTATTTGGAACAGAAACTTTCACTCCATTAACCTTGTGCACAGGGGCGGCGCCAGGGTAAAGTCTTAGGAGGGGCGAAATCCGTCGGGTAAATTCTGCCGGCAAAATTTGTTTTTTCTAGCCAAATAGCACGCCAAACAACATCTGACAAGCAGGAGGCAGAGAGCTGATGACGAAGAAAATCAATTTTACCTGCCGTAACAAATTTTACTGGCCAATTTAACAACAATATTGGGGTGCAATGTTTTTTTTTTTCAAGAAAGGATAAATTCCAGGTTATTTTGATTACTTTGAAGCAATAGGGGCGCTCGCCCCCTCTGCCCCTCCCTCGTATGTGCCGCCTCTGCCTGTACAGTGTACATGCTTTTATCATCATTTTAAGTATTACTGAAGACTGCTCACAGTCTTGTTATCCCACTTAACACTTTGGGTGCTGGGCTGAAAATAAAATATATGTGTAAACCACAGACTGAATTCTTGTGGATACCTATAAACTTTCAAAAAAGGTACGATTTCTTGTGAATCACCAATGCTATCGAGACAAAACCTTTTTCCTCATTAATTGGTTCAATGTGTCTTCTTTGTACGAGAAATGTCCTTGGTAGGAAAATCAAGGATGTTTATCATTCGAGTTAAAAGATATGGTATTGAATGTCTTCTCGGTGAAAAGGTGCGCCGATAGTACCTCATTGAGGTTAGCACTCAAAGTGTTAAATGTTCGCGTCTATTGCTGTCATAAATACACGCAGCATGAACGGCTTGGATATATACGCGCTGTCTTATTACCACAGCTTATTCCAAAGTCACAACATGGGACATACAAGAACGTCAGTACTTCTATTGTTTCCACCATTAAACACACACACACACACACACACACACACACACACACACACACACACACACACACACACACACACACACACACACACACACACACACACACACACACACACACACACACACACACACACACACACACACACACACCACCACACACACACACACACACACACACACACACACACACACACACACACACACACACACACACACACACACACACACACACACACACACACCTACCCCCCCCCCCACACACACGCACATACACACACACCGTTGCATTGTCTTCGCTTTGTCGTATCAAATCAATAAACATATCAAATCATCACTTGTTAACTCAGCCTACTCATATAGTGGGCGTTTCTGTGAAATTTAAAGATCAGTAATTATCTAGAATATGAAAAATGAACTAAAACACAAATGGTACTTTGGTCTACTTCTCTGGCTCAATGAACTGAGCTAGTTCAGTTGCATTATTTCAGAATTCATCTACTGCATGGTCAATAAAAACTAATCTGGATATGACTTGTAAGTACGGTACAGTTTGTCATGCACCGAGAATGCATACGGTACACATTTGTAATTTGTCCCCCAAATAATCACAAGTTATACAAAATAAACTCCCTTTTAGAGCAAAGATCTGAAGGTAGAACTTTTGCAAGTTACCTGCAATTACCTGCTAGACAATTACTTCCACCCCTCCCGAAAATTATCCTGTTAACATGGCCAATTACCTTCCGGAATATTAACCCCCTGAAACTTACCCAATCCAATCCAATCACCCAAAAGAACAATAAACCCCGGGTATCCCCCTCCCGAAAATTAGCCACAAGGACAGCCATCCCGAGGACAATGACTCCTCCCGTAAATTTACCCTCCCCTACCCCTCTACCTCCGATGAATTACTGTCCAAGGACAATCACACCCCGGAAAAAATACCATCCATCCCATCTGGTACAAACACCCCCCTAAAATTTATCCACACTCACTACCTGATAATAGCACGAAATGTTTGACTGATTGCACCTTTCATGAAAATCAATATTCTAGCTTGATTATTTTTTAGCGAATAGTTTCTCAACGGCGCATGTGCACTTACATTATTGTATAAGGGCAATTCTGCGAAAAATGTTACCCGAGCTCAAAATCATGAAATCGGTAATAATTCCAAAAATATATGTGCCACAGTGATAAATTTAGTATCAATCAATAGAACTCATCAAACTCTTTAATTTAAGTGGTATTTGAATACATTTGAAGTATATTTAGACACGCTTTTCTTCAAAAAACCCATTTTCTTGCAAAAACACACAATCTTTGAGTCTCATTATTTCAAATTCAATAGCACTTCAGAATTAATTTATAGTAGTTTTTAGTTAAGAAAGGACCAAAAACGACTAATATTAGCGTTATATCAGTTATCAAATGGTTTTAAGTATAAGTATAAGGACCTAAAAAAGTGGTCCGAGGTGCAATGTCCGTAACGGTAAAAGTGTAATGTCCGTAACGCAACATTTATGGTCCTGTATGGGATATACTGAATCTGTTGTACCTAATTATCATCCTACAACTTAAACAGGTCCTCGGCACCCATTTCAGAAGAAAATTGGCTTCACTTCATGCCTAAGCTCATAACATTTTTGACAAATGCGTTGGTAGATGAAAAGTCTTGTCCAAAAAATGTAATGTCCGTAACGGCAAACATTATGAGTGATAACTACCAAACGATAAATAGAAACTAATTCAAATTCAAACTGTTAACACTTCCGGGTGGATCGTGAAAGATTCTCACAAAAAAGTTCAGAATGATGATGAGGATTTCTAGAAATAAGCCCCCAAAGTTGCAAAAAAATCTCTGAATGTAATGTCCGTAACGCTGGAATTGCCCATATACGTCCTACATTGTCACACGCCACATTCATTATATAAAGGCACAGTCACACCTTGACGATTTAGCCAACGTATGCCTGACGTATCAAATTAGGGTAAAACGCTGGCATACGCTGAACTTTGATTTTTTCCGATTTGCACTTTTGGACGTATACATAGCGTGCTCATAACGAGTTGGACCTACGCATAACGTGTAACTTATATAGAACGTTTCGATTTAATCAGGTAGTGAGTGTGGAATAAATTTTAGGGGGGTGTTTGTACCAAATGGATGGATGGTATTTTTCGGGGTGTGATTGTCCTTGGACAGTAATTCATCGGAGGTTAGAGGGGTAGGGGGAGGGTAAATTTAGGGAGGAGTCATTGTCCTCGGGATGGCTGTCCTTTGTCCTATTTTCGGGAGGGGGGATACCCGGGGTTTATTGTTCTTTTGGGTGATTGGATTGGATTGGTAAGTTTCAGGGGTTAATATTCCGGAAGGTAATTGGCCATGTTACAGGATAATTTTCGGAGGGGTGGAAGTAATTGTCTAGCAGGTAATTGCAGGTAACTTGACAAAAGTCTACCTTCAGATCTTTGCTCTAAAAGGGAGTTTATTTGTATAACTTGTGATTATTTGGGGGACAAATTACAAATGTGTACCGTATGCATTCTCGGTGCATGACAAACTGTACCGTACTTACAAGTCATATCCAGATTAGTTTTTATTGACCATGCAGAAGATGAATTCTGAAATAATGCAACTGAATTACTAGCTCAGTTCATTGAGCCAGAAAGTAGACCAAAGTACCATTTGTGTTTTAGTCATTTTTCCATAGTTCTAGTATAATTACTGATCTTTAAATTCCAGGACAACGCCCACATATATGAGGTAGGCTGAGTTAACAAGTGAATGATTTGACTATGTTTATTATTTGATACGACAAAGCGAAGACAATCGCAGACGGTGTGTGCTGTATGTTGCGTCGTGTGGGGGGGGGGGGTAGGGTGTGTGGTGTGTTGGTGTGTGTGTGTGGTGTGTGTGTGTCGTGTGCGTGTGTGTGGTGTTGTGTGGTTGTGTGAGATGTGATGTGTGGTGGTAGGGTGGGATGTGTGTGTGTGTGTGTTGTGTGTGTGTGTGTGTGTGTGTGTGTGTGTGTGTGCTGTGTGGTGTGCCTGTGTGTGTGGTGTGTGTCGTGGTGTGATGTGTGTGTGTGTGTGTGTGTGTAGTGTGTGTTGTGTGTGTGTTTAATGGTGAAACAATAGAAGTACTGACGTTCTGTATGTCCGATTTTGTGACTTTGGATAAAGCTGTGGTAATAAGAGCAGCCGTATTACATCCAAGCCGTTCATGCTGCCGTGTATTTATGTACCAGGCAATGAGACGCGGAATATTTAACACTTTGAGTGGCTACCTCCAATGAGGTACCTATCGCGCACTTTTTCACCGAGAGACATCAATCCATATATCTTTTAACTCGAATGTATAAACATCCTTGATTTTCTACCAAGCATTTCTCGTACAAAGAAGACACATTTAACCAGATTAATGAGGTAAAAAGGTTTTGTCTCGATAGCATTGTGAATTTCACTAAGAAAATCGTACCTTTTTGAAAGTTATATAGGTATCAAAAGAATTAGTCTGTGGTGTTACACATTATTTTATTTTCAGCCCCAGACCCAAGTTTAAGTGGGGATAACACAGAACTGTGAGCAGTCTTCAGTAATACTTAAAATGGATGATAAAGCCATGTACACTCGTACAGCAGAGGCGGCACATACGAGGGAGGGGCAGCAGGGGGAGCTGAGCGCCCCTATTGCTTCAAAGTAATCAAAATAACCTGGAATTTTCCTGTTCTGAAAAAACAAAAACATTGCACCCCAATATTGTTGTAAATTGGGCCAGTAAAATTTGTTACGCGCAGTAAATTGATTTTCTTCGTCATCACGCTCTCTGCCTCCGCGCTTGTCAGCATGTTGTTTGGCCGTGCTATTTGGCTAGAGAAAACAAAATTTTGCCGGCAGAATTTACCGACGGATTTCGCCCCCTCCATAAGACTTTCCCTGGCCCGCCCCTGTGCACAAGGGTTCTTAATGGACTGATGAAAGTTTCTGTTCCAAATACGTGAGAAATAATAATGTCAAACAAACAAACAAATTCGGTATGTAGTAATTTTCTCTGAATCGATTTTCTATCACGGCCACACTTAAAATATAATGCTCGCATAATTCATTCACTATTCTTCACACTGAACAAATTTAGGATAAATCGTCCCATCCCCGAATTACATTCCAGGTCGTCTGCAAATCGTTTGTATAATCAGTTTCACTCATTTGCACTTGAAATATTTCTCTATTTATCCCAAAAGTCATGCCTTCACTAAACTTATGATCGTCACCCTCCCCTTAAAAATAAATAATAAAAAATCAGTAATAGTGCCAATCGTTCATTATCGATGTGGGTAAACACGCTCGGATAAAACAAACACAGATAACACATGTGCGATGTAATAGCCAACCTTATACAAGGGTGGTCGACTTAATTGTAGGTTAACCTAATGTGCAGAAATGTACAATTTGTTCACAAATCACAATGTCACTATGATTTCGTTGTGGAAAAAATAACATTCTGCTGTCGATTACTTAGATCATATTCCCAACTCGATAACGGGACAAAATCATACCCGATGCAGATTCGTCCATGATGTAACAAAATCATACTATTCCATATTTATGCTAACCTAATGAAAATCCTACCTCTAGAAAGATCACAGTTAGCGAGTGACCATTTAAAACTTATCCAAAATAATTACGTCACGTTTATTTCAGAAGTCCAAACTTCGGTACATACAGAAACTAGACTGAGAGTAGTAATGCACGGGAAACAGCCGAAGGTGGCTTTTACGGGAACGGACGGCACAAAAGTCGTAAACTCAGTAGAATTCTGCAGTAACACCTATTTTGGTTCTTAAGTCAAGTTGGATTGATAAAATAATCATAAAGAAAGTAAACAGGTTTGCTTCACGTGTATACGCATCACCAGATAAAGAAATGAATTAACTATAGCGCGACGACGGGCAAGGTTATTAATCATAACAGCCGAAGACACACCCAAAAGCCTACATTATTTACTAGATGCATGAAACATTTCCGGTATTTAAATTTTACCTACACATTCTCTTTTTTAACAAGTGACTAGCATTAACCTCGAAATCTATTTAAGAAGAGTAAAACAGCTTTTTGGACCGGTTTGCCCTTTCAAAGAATATTGATAACAAAGCACCCCCTTCATCCATTAACGGAGTGCGTCCATTTTTTTATATGCAAGAAAGCATTATCGTGTTTGGTGTTTACACATTGCATATAAAAAATATAACACTTAATATACTGTAAATACATAATAAATTAATCCGGCATAATTGTTAAAACTTTATATTGCTTTAGTGGAAAATGGATATACAATCTCTTAAAAAGTGTTCGATTGTTTGCGTATTTTTAACTTGATAACCGCACATCATAACATTCATGCAAGCAACTGAATACAAAAACGTGATACATGTTACGTACGCTAGTAAGTGCTTTTCAGTCACCTTTGAAAATATGAATGAACGGTTTATTTTGTATGCAATTCCAATCAGCACGAAAATTGCGTCGTGTTTCCAATGGTTCTCAGAATAGCGTGTCCGGCAAAATGAAACGCAATAAAACACAAAAACGCTGAAGAAAATGCTTGGTGTCTATTTATTATTATTATTATTATTATATAGTGTAGTAGTAGTAGTAGTAGGTATAGTAGTAGTAGTAGTAGTATAGATAGTTAGTAGTAGTAGAAAGTAGTATATGCAGTATAGGGTAGTAGTAGTGAAAGTAGTATGTAGTGTTAGTAAGTAGTAGTAGTAGTTAGTAGTAGTAGTATAGTAGTATAGTAATAGTAGTAGTGAGTAGTAATGTAGTATAGAAGTAGTATAGTATGTAGTAAGTAAGTGTGAAGAGTACGGGTAGGTGGAGTAATATGTGGTATTTTAGTGTAGTTA
>JZLH01S0309078.1:28431-49235 GCA_001188425.1 Eucidaris tribuloides
CGTAAATTCCATTATAAAAGGAACAAGCGCGGTATGATTATGTATGTAGTTATATTAGTTATTATTTATTTATTATTATTGATTATTATGTATTATTTTATTATTATATTATTATTGATTATGGCACATGTTTGGGTACTATCTAAATGCTTGAGAAGGACACCGTGATCATAAATTTAATCATCAAAGTATCATGTTGTGATAACCAATCGAGATTAACAATATGCAGATGTCAACTGTAAAGTTCAAATTCAAACATATGAATTAACAGTATTTGATTTACCAGTTAACGTAGAATGTGCTTGCAAGAAAATAATGACAATCAATAAATGTCGAGAACGAAAGTTTGAGGAAAGAGGGGTGGCTGAGGAGAATGGAGAAGGGGGAATATTGTAAGGATACAAAAAGAAATACTAGGAGTAGTGGAAAGCTAACAATATTGCACTTGATGTGTAATTTTTATAAAAACACGCACGGGATTAAACTATTCTTATATGCTGATTAGTGACATTTAGGGAAGACACACGCGGGATGTTTGTGCTGCTATTTGCTCAGATTATATGTGATGTTTTTACTCTTGGGTGGGGAGAGTTGAGCAACATTTAGTTTGTGATCGAGTTTTTGTATGTTTAGATGGCTGCTACAAGGTGATCGGTCGGTTTCATACCGCTACCGCCACGCTGATGGGTTAACGTTAGAGCTATCGTTGGGCATTAAGTTTGGTGAACGTCGGCAACTACGACAAGCATTTCGTTGCGTGATAAGTTATCTGATAACTTTTACACGAAATGTTTGACTGATTGCACCTTTCATGAAAATCAATATTCTAGCTTGATTATTTTTTAGCGAATAGTTTCTCAACGGCGCATGTGCACTTACATTATTGTATAAGGGCAATTCTTAGAAAAATGTTACCCGAGCTCAACATCATGAAATCTGTAATAATTCCAAAAATATATGTGCCACAGTGATAAATTTAGTATCAATCAATAGAACTCATCAAACTCTTTAATTTAAGTGGTATTTGAATACATTTGAAGTATATTTAGACACGCTTTTCTTCAAAAAACCCATTTTCTTGCAAAATGTTCTTATCTTTTTTGAAAAAACACACAATCTTTGAGTCTCATTATTTCAAATTCAACAGCACTTCAGAATTAATTTATAGTAGTTTTTAGTTAAGAAAGGACTAAAAACGACTAATATTAGCGTTATATCAGTTATCAAATGGTTTTAAGTATAAATATAAGGATCTAAAAAAGTGGTCCGAGGTGCAATGTCCGTAACGTTAAAAGTGTAATGTCCGTAACGCAACATTTATGGTCCTGTATGGGATATACTGAATCTGTTGTACCTAATTATCATCCTACAACTTAAACAGGTCCTCGGCACCCATTTCAGAAGAAAATTGGCTTCACTTCATGCTTAAGCTCACAACATTTTTGACAAATGCGTTGGTAGATGAAAAGTCTTGTCCAAAAATGTAATGTCCGTAACGGCAAACATTATGAGTGATAACTACCAAACGATAAATAGAAACTAATTCAAATTCAAACTGTTAACACTTCCGGGTGGATCGTGAAAGATTCTCACAAAAAAGTTCAGAATGATGATGAGGATTTCTAGAAATAAGCCCCCAAAGTTGCAAAAAAATCTCTGAATGTAATGTCCGTAACGCTGGAATTGCCCATATACGTCCTACATTGTCACACGCCACATTCATTATATTAAGAATGAAAGCTACCATTGCAGCCACTAATCACAGCTAACTCAATCGTAAGAGTGATAAACTGCAGTCTCCATGACCCCTTGCTCGTATTTTAGTTATAGCAAGTTTTCTTTTCTTTTCATCCTTTTATCTTGTTTTAATCTGTTTTATTAGATTTGGGATGAGGTTTATTAGTCAAACGAAAATTTTGAAGTTTGCAGGAAAAAAATCATCGGGGACAGGGCAGGGGTAATTTTTCGGGGGGGGGGGATTTCTGGAGGTTAAATTTCACCGGGTGTGGTCATCCGGGAGTTATATTTTCTCGGATTACTTTAAGGAGTATTTTTCCTGGGGTAATTGTACTTGGGGGTATTTCCTAAGGGGTAACTTCCCAAAGAGTAATTCGTCGTGCGCATGGCAAAATGTCGTTAGAGCAAAAAGGTGTGCTTGGCAGAATGCCGTTAGCAAGTGTTCTAAGCAGAATGTCGTTAACATTAAATTGAATCTTACTTGACCAAAAAAAATAATTCCATATTTCTGCCTAACATACTTATAAAAAGGACCTAAAAAATCACAATACTTTGATTTCATGTGAAATAAGCCTATGGTTGTAACATTACAAGTAATTTACTGTTCATGACATTCTGTTTTCAGCACATGCTAACGACATTCTGCCATGCGCACGACGAATTGTCCTTGGGGGAAGTAGTCCGTTAGGGGGTATTTGAAGGTGGCTTATTTTCTATGAATCATCGTCTTAGCGGTTCGTGTCCCTGCAAAGGGGGGGGGGGTATTTTCCGTAGGTATTTTCCGGAAATAATTTTCCGGGTAATTGCCGAGGGGGTAATTATCTTGGTACCATCATTTTGGTTTAATAAATAATAATAATAATAATAATTATAATTATAATAACGTCTTATTTACCCAGGGTAGCCACTTCAGTCTGATAGACTGATCTTCCAGCGGGCCCTGCATAACATAAATGTTATTATTACCCTTTTCTGTTCTAGAATGCCGAGTGTCTGGCTAGATAAGCAGGCAGGCCATTTTGAGTTCTCACTCGGTTTGAACTCATAGTCTTTGGTATGAGCCGACCGGGTCTCGAACCCGTGACCTTCCGGACCAGACGCGGACGGTCTACCACTGAGCCAACTCGCCCGGTTTAGGTTATAACATAATTCAATTCAAAATTGGACCATCACTAGAAGTCCAGGGAAACTGCGTTTCTAGCTTCTGTACTTTGCTGAAGACTCTTAAATGATATTTTCTTACTATGCGCATTTTACTTGATTTTTTATGTAATTTTAGCAATAACCTTATTCGTACGTGACTATTTGTCCGTAAATAGAAAATTCAGAAAAGGGGAAATACCCAAGTGATTAACGTGAACTTAATTTCAAGAATCAATCATTCTGTACGTCTTCGTTTTAATCATTACGCTGAATATAAAATACATGTATCAGCTTGTTGTGCTTGTTACAAACCATAGTAAATTTCATGCACTTCCCAATTTATTGATCAAAGATAACCAACCATGCTAGCTGTACACCATCAAATTTAAATGCACTTGATACTTTATCGCATTTTTTCCAACAATACCGTGGGCCAACGAACCGGGCTGTGTTATGTATGCAGACCAAAGGTCATTGTAACTTATTAACCAGAACGAAAACAAAATACAATTGCAATAAGTTATTACACACTAACTTTAGGTTTAACATGTATCAGTCGGAATGTCAGACAGTTTTGCATTAATGCATGTTGTTTTACATACTGAATGAATACTTACGCAAAGTTTTTGGACGAACATCTGTATTTGTGATGCGATTGACCACTGCGGAAAATACTTGTGAAGATTTCGAGGAATTGGACAACATAGTGAAGCTATCATTAGTTTTTAACCGCGGCATTGTGTCAAATGTTATGATGCAACTTGTGTCACATAATAACGAGCTTTTTATTCTGATTGGTACTTTGACACTCTAACAGGTAAAACGAAAGTATCTGGATCAAAATTAGATATGGCCGGAGACGACAGCTTACCACAACATCGGACGAACACTGGACATACCTCAGGACAATCACGGGGAAGGTCAAGGTTTTGTGGTTGTTCCGATAGACAGTTTAGAGCACTGTATCTGTTGATACTAAGCTCTTTGTTAATCTTAATCTATTTAATGACGGAAATCGAGGTAATGGAGTTTCTAGCGGCCTTCTGTTTTTTCATAGCAATTCTTTTCTTAACTCTCGATGGAGCTCTCTGTCTTCAAGACAGACAAAACCAACAATCACCTGATACTTCAAGAAGTGAGCAGTCGTCCAGACGGAGAAGTGGAGATGAAAATACAAATGATTCAATTTGGTTAGTTAATACGATTATTTTCCAATTTTCTGTATAATTTTGCATTCGATTGTTTCTTCCGAAACTTACAACATTCCGTTAAAAATTTACACTACACTTTACAATAAAATAATTGGCAGAAAGCATCAAATTCCATAAGCAGGTGTGAATGGCATTGGTGTCGTGTACACGTCGGTATCACAAGCAAAATTCAAAACGAGGTCCAACATGGTACAGTCACTAACTTTGCTAAAATGTATGGTAAATATACCAATCTTAATGTCCAAACCACTGAAATACGATTGAAAGGTATTTCGACGCTTTCACAACTAAAATAAATCGCCCAAATGACAAACTCTTAAAGGGGAAAATAGCTTTATTAGTTTGGGGTGTTTCAAACGTGTTTGATTTTCATGCGACTCCCTGGAGTCGTCTTGGCGACTTTGTGGAGACTTCTCCATCAAATGAATTCATAAATCAATGAATTTTGTTCGCAGCGTATGGTCTGTCGTGGGAATCACGGCGATGTCCGCTGCAGTGAGATCCTGCCTTAATCAAATATCAACATTACTGTACTTGCGTGAAACTGACAATTGCGTGAAACCGACGGTGACGTGAAACCTAACAAATAATCAAGTTGAACATTCTGATTAGGAATGTTTGTAATCTTATCCTTATACAACACTGGCAGCATTTTTGCATTGTTAAAATGCCTAAGATTATTTGTCTTTGTCAAATAGAAATGCGTTCGTATTGATCATAATATTTGTAGATTAAAATGTAAATTTTCATTGTGAAATAAAATTAGGATTGCCTATAATGTCAGAAACATATTAATTGATGTTTAGAGTAATCAATGATGTTCAATTAATCTATATGTTTACTATTTGCTAAACTCCATTATGGTGGATCAAATGCTTGATTTTTTTTATTTCAATGTCCAAGGAGAAGAATGACCTTACAAAACTTGGATTACATCACGTAACCGTTCATGTCATTCTTGTTAAAGTCATTTTTTTTTGCATAATTCTTTTCATAGTTAATACATAACCTTTTACATCCAATACAGTTCCAAAAATAGTTCTTCGTACCAAGAATGAAGAGATTTCTAAGTGAATCTTTCCAAATGTGTGTTTGTCTAGGGATCTATATTTTGTTTGATTGATTTGATATCCTAATTTTCAGACAACTGATAATCTCATTAATTAGTCCTCGTGGTATTCTTATGTTGGTGTTTCTGGTCAAATTGTGATTGCATCTTACTTTTGGCTTAAACATAAATAAACAAATATTTAAAATATAGATAAAATAAATTTGAAATTGAATATCTTATTCGAATCAGTTTTTATAGACCTTTTCTTATCATGATATTTTCATTTTTCCTAATTTTCAGGACATCGTCTACGGAGTTTACAGGCTACAGGTCTCCCTCGCATATGGAGCAACCACCAGATTATGGTGTCACGGTTCATCATCCGGAAAGGTTCCCTCTGTCCATACTTTTAGAGGAGGGAGTTCTTTCATCAGAACCTCTAAGGAATAGTGACGATGAAAATTTAGATGAACAGTTACCTTCCTATGAAGAAGTTATTATTCTAAATGAAAATACGTCTCCGGATAGAACAAGCACTTGAAGCAGTAGTTGTGACCTTGTCGTTGACGAGAAAGGACAATGATTATTTCTGTCAAGTTATCCGATAAAATGGAGCGAAGAATGACTAGGATCCGTGCCCCTACAACATATTACCATTTTAAACACGGTCTGAAAAGTGCATGAAGAACACTGTTTATAGAACCGCATGGCTCCAATATCTGCGCTATACCATTCTGATAATCAAGAATACTGCAATATTCCGCGTAAAATTGGCTGAAAACGACATCTGAAGATAAATATCAACATTGGAGCTGTTATCCAAAATAGTCTTGTCAACGGTTACTGCTCAAATAAATCTTTCTGGGGTGTGTTTCATAAAGCTGTTCGTATAAGTTATGAATGACTTTACGCACGACTGGTGATACCTTCTTGTGCTACATGTAAATGCATGAGAAACCGATTAGCACCCATGAAAGTATCACCAGTCGTGCGTAAAGTTGTTCGTATCTTACGAACAGCTTTATGAAACACCTCCAGGACTTTGGAATCATGTGGTTGCTCTCATTCGTCCGGACGATGCTGAGTGAACGATCATGATCCCGGTTGATTTATCAAAACCAACCATAAGTTTAACACAATAAAGTGATTGGACTGCAAGTCAAAACATACATAGAAACCCAGTGTAAAAAATTTACATACGGACTTGCATGAGAGAAATGGACATAATGTTTTTACTATATGCATAAAATGCTTGTCCAACAGAATGAAAACTTAAATATTCTGTTCATCTTTATTTTTCAACAACACTGTTTGACCATTGAGTTGTCAAATATGAATGAATCCCTATACCGAGGGTCTTATAGACCAAGGATTTAATTTGCACAATTAAACCAACCTGTGACAAATGTTAGACTCACAAACTTTGGCAGCTTCATTCGGTTTATCGGACCCTCTCGGTCTATGTGGCTGTAATTAATTAATACATTATTTTTTTGTACAATGAAAACGGCCTGTGCTCATAAAATTATGCCAACAGACGTATCAGTCATTGTTTTGTTTCTACCCATGCAATGTATTGATGATTGGAAGAGGTTGAAGTTGTTAACAAACCGTACAAGATGGATATAATTAACTTTAAACAATAAAATATTGGGGGAAAAAGGAAGTGTCTATAGACTTTTGTCCAATAATTTTAACAGAATATCTGATGATTTTACGTCTGTCATTTTTATATGTGATATTTTTACCCCTGATATTTTTACCCATGACATTTTTACCTCTGACATTTATACCTCTGACATTTTTACCCCTGACGTTTTAACCAATAACATTTTACCCCTGATATTTTCGTCCGTTACTGAAAGACAGAGTACGGGATTTGCACGTCAGAAAACGGCAAAATGAATGAAATCAACTCAAATTGTTCACAGTGTGAAGATTAGTATGAATAAACACCTGTCATAGAACCTTTGGGTAGAATACGTAGTTTGGGTGAAAATCTGGACATTTAAACTTCAAAATTTACAATGACGTTAACGTGCACGGGCCGTTCCAAAATTGTCCGATCAGCCGTTAGCCGAAGGTCGCTCAGAGTTTAGCCGTTTAACCAATCAGTGTGCTCCGCTGGTCATGCGAACGTACACATATTCGCGATTCGCAATATGAGCAAAATTTAAACTCGCGGAAAGAACAATATTCTGTTAACATATCGTTATTAGTTTTTCTCATAAAACAAATTCATGACGTATGGATCTCAAATTTTCAACACACCATTTGTAAGTACTAAACTACCTTTTGGTATTGATAATGAAGGGAAGTAATGGACTTGAAAGTCCCAAACACAATCTTTAATTCTGTTACGTCAGTATAAATTTTAAATTAATATCCCATTTATTTGTAATTAATTATTTTGTCAACAACAGCTGTTCTGCTGGTAACGTGTTCTGTTTGTTTGTTTTGTTGTTTGAGCATAAAATATGTAATTGTTTATAATGGCAATAAGGTATACGTATCAAGCTAATCAATAACTTTGTATTTCAATGTCTGGATATTCAATTGGACTTGCCCGATTAATAAAATGGCCTTCGGTTGTTTTCGGTGAAAGTATCATATTGCCAACATGAGGTAAAAAATGTGTTTGGTGGGGCGATTTTTTTTTTTCGATTTTGATGATGAATTTATGTTTATATACGAGAAAGCTCTATGTTATTGTAATACGGGGGAGGGGTCACAATATTCTCCTTGGGAAAAAGTAATATTGTAACCATGGAACCCATTTATTGATAGGGAGTCAGGTTTGTGTGTGTGTGTGTGTGTGTGTGTGTGTGTGTGTGTGTTGTGTGTGTGTGTGTGTGTGTGTGTGTTGTGTGTGTGTGTGTGTGTGTGTGTGTGTGTGTGTGTGTAGTGTGTGTGTGTGTGTGTGTGTGTGTGTGTGTGTGTGTGTGTGTGTGTGTGATGCTGTTACGGAGCACCGTCACTTCACCATAGTCTTCACATCCATAGTCCATTACAGATCAAATAATATCATTTTGTACCAATTACCATAAATAAAATGTGTGGGCTGTTACATCAATTTGTGCATGTCATTCATCCTAAAAGACTCAAACTTTTTTCACACTTGTTTTCCACTTTAGTGATACACGTCAAACGAGAAAATGAATTTCCAGCAATTCCCAATGTATTTGATTTATTTAGCAAAGATAATCCGCCTCAGATATCCAGCAAATTTAAATGCACTTAATACGTTATCACTACACGTTTTTGCAGCAAATAATGTTGTGGGCCGACAAACCGGGGTGTGCTATGTATGCTGACCAAAGGTCATCGTAACTTATTAACTAGAAGAAAAAGGACGTGAACAATTGCATTCATGTATTTTTTTTTTTACAAATACGTATATTTGGCATGTGTCACTCGGATGTTAGACAGTATTGTTCCGTAACACAGGTGTATCTTTTATATTTAATGAATTCTTACTCCAAGAATTTGGACCAAGATCTGTATTTGTGAATAACTACAGACAGTACGGTGACCATGTTGACGTTTGGGATGACAGTTGTTGTTTTTTTAATCCGGCGAGGGTATTTTCTTTAGAATTGTTTTGCAACACACGTCGCATATAAAAAGTACTACACTCTAACCCAGTAAATATTACACTCTAACTGTTATAACGAAAATATCTGGATCAAAATTAGATATGGCCAGAGAGGACAGCTTACCACAACATCGGACGAACAGTGGACATACCTCGGGAGGGTCAAGGAGAGGGTCGAGGTTTTGTCGATGTTCAAAACGACTGATCGTAGCAGTGTTTCTGATGATATTAAGCGCTGCCTTATTCTTAATCTTTCATGCTGACAGGATACGATCTCTACGAGTTTCTTTCATTCGTATGTTTGTTTATTGGCATTGTTTTCATAATTCTCGATGTGGCCCTCTGTCTTCAGAAAAGACAATACCGTCGATCATCTGATACATCAAGAAGTGAATATTCACCCAGACGGAGAAGTCGAGATGAACATACAAATGATTTCATTTGGTAAGCAAATTAAGTAATAATATTAATTAATTATATTAACATTATTCTTTACAGATAAAGTCATTACAAAAAGCCTTAACTCTTAACGTGCCGAAGTCGCAGATCTACACCAATAGAGTCCATCCTCTGGCACGTTAAGAGTTAAAAGTCTGTGAGCAAGTGAATGGTCTTTGTGCTGTGTACATATCAGTGTCATAATTATAGCAACATTCCAATGATAAACATGGTACGCCCTACTCGTGCACTTTACAAAAATAATGAATGATAAATATTCCAATTTCTGTGTCCGACTCACTAAAACATGACTGTAAATCAACAAGATGATCGTTCGTTTAACTCTATAATACCGCCTATCAGAACGATTACACACGGTAATGAAAGTCCCCAAATATTTACATTTTCTTCCAAAACTCAAAGTGTAAAAGTAAGAAAAACTTGTACTTACTTTGTTTGCTTTGCTGTTGAGGTTTGAAGCTCCTGTTTATGAGCCCACGTTGATGATCGCATTCTTGAATAATTAGCGTTGATATGGGCTATATTTGAGAGGATGGTGACGTCAATGCTTTTCTAGTTCAGAGTTGAAGCTGCTTATTGAAGGAGAATCAACTTCCTCTGGCTGTGATAACCCATTCCAGTTCCTAATGCAAGGAACATGGAAAGACCTCTGCCTTACATTTGTATTACAATGCGGTTTGGCAGCTTTGAAGCTATGACCTCTAGTCATTGGGTCACTCCTCATAGAAAATAAGTTTTCCTTTTTCATTATGTTGAAAACTTGAATCTGATCTGCTCGTTGTCTTGAATATTCAAGGGTTGTGAGCTTCAGGTCTTGGAATCTCTCTGTGTAGCTTAGATGATTTACCTTCGGTACCATTCTTGTTGCTCGTTGTTGTTGTTTTTTTAAAGTTTGTCTTCAACACTGATCAACTTTGGTTTTCATACAGTATTGCAATATTCAAGAATGGGGCGTACTATTAAATTGTAGAGTTGAAGCAAGCCTTTGATTCCCATGGATGAACAGGATCTCTTAATATTATTGCCCCAAGATTCATGTTTGCTCGTTTAGTAACATAAGCCACATGTACAATGAATGACAAGTTAGCATCAAATAGCACTCCAAGAATTTTTCACCACAAGTGTCAGCTGTTACTGATACTTGTTTTCTGTTGCTACCACATTTCATTGTATAGTTGAACTACTTGTTGCTCCTGCCAATGTGCATCTTTTTGCATTTTTCCTCATTGAAAGGTAGCTGCCATTTACGCGACCATTCGACAATGCTATCTAAGTCATTTTGCAGAGAATTAACTTCCTCCTCATTGTCCACGATTCGATAAAGCTTGGTGTCATCGGCAAATGACTTGATGATTGAATTGCTCACTGTCAAGGGTAGGTCATTGATAACGACAATGAATAAGACCGATCCAAGAACACTCCCTGGGGAATACCACTTTTCCCCTCGCATGATGAAGAAGTTTTTTGCCATTCACTGAAATTACTCTGAGGACAACAGGACAAGTAATTGTCTATCGATCTTATGAGGCGGCCTCCAAATCCATGTGCTCTCGGATTTGTTAAAAGACGGTGGTGGGGAAGGCTGTCGAAGGCCTTTCGAAATTCCATGTACAAACAGTCGATATGATACCCTTCATCGATATGCTTTTGGACCACTGGTCGATCTTCCACTTTGATTCCATACTGGTCGTCTGACAAAAGCTTGTTGCGTTCAAAATGGTTGATTAGTCCTGTCTTAGATCATCTTTTCCATCAATTTACACACAATGGAAGTTAAACTCACTGGTCTGTAGTTCCCCGAGTTACTCTTCTTTCTTTTTCTTTTTCTTTTGAAGATTGACACAATCGTAGCCCATTTCCATGATAACAGAACATCACCATCTTTAAAAAAAAATTCGATTAAAAATGATCTCAAGTGGTTTACTTATCTGCATACTAGTTTCTCCGTGGATTCTAGAGTGAAGGCCATCTGGACTGGGTGGATCATTGATGTCTAAGCCGACTAAAAGTTCCAATATGTCTTGCTCTTGAAACAAAATATCATTCAGTGGAGTCTCAAATTGGTGCATTTCAACGTTTGGAACAATATCTAAGTCCCAGATAATGTCTTTATAGTTAGAGTCTCCAACCACGATATAGTGTGAGACTCCCATGTCGCATGATTTAGTAAGAAGTTTGCAGAGACTTGCATTGTTTTCAGCTCCACAAGCTGGACTTCGACAGATGCAATCAAAAAGGATTGAAAAATCGATCATCTGGACTCGCATTGATTTACCAAAGTTCTCATCTAGGTCAACAGATATTTAGGAAGTAAAAGTTGAAAAAGAACTGACATAAACTCCACTGTAAGTATTTTTTTTTAAATAAATATTGAAATAGGCTTCAAGGCATATAAATCAGTATATTTGTATGACTGAAAATAAAAAATGCAATGTTGTTTATTTCATTCGCGTACAGTGAATTATTTTGATGTGAACATTTTCTTATCAGCCTATATGTTATTTATTTTTCATATTTTCAGGACATCGTCCACGGAGTTCACAAGATACAGTTCTCCCCCACACCTAGAGCAACCGCCAGATTTTGCAACGGTTGAACAGTTTGAAATGTTTTCTCCGTCACTACTTTTAGAAGAAGGTGTTCCTTTTGAAGGAGTTCGGAGAAATAGTGATGGTGAAGTTATAGATGCCCAGTTACCTTCCTATGAACAAGCCATTACTCTTAGTGAAAATACGCCTCCGGATAAAACAAGTACTTGAAGTGTTAGCTGTGACCTTGTAGACGAGAAGGGAAATATTATTTTGTCAAGTTATCGATGAATTGGAGAGAGAAGAATGACTAGGAGCTGTGCCACTACAACATATTACGTCGCCCGGCTGGCGGAAGGGCGTTAGCAAATGCTCTATGCAGAAGGGCGTTAACAGTCCGGCTGGCAGAAAGTCGTTAGCAAGTGCTCTAAGCAGAAGGGCGTTAACAGTAAATTGCCTCTCATTTGAAACCCATAGGCTTATTCCATATGTTCGCCTTTACGTGCTAATAGAAGGATCTAAAAGATTGCAATACTTTGATTTCATGTGAAATAAGCCAATGGTTGTCACGTTACTAGCAGTTTACTGTTAACGCCCTTCTGCTTAGAGCATTTACTAACGACCTTCTGCCAGCCGGACTGTTAAAGCCCTTCTGCTTAGAGCATTGCTAACGCCCTTCTGCCACACGTAACGGGCTCCAATTCCATCAAGAATACTGCAACATTCCGTGTGGAACTGGCTGAACACCGCACACGAAGATAGTAACAACATTGGAGCTATTTTGTTATCTAATCACTGACTTGTCAACGTAGCGTTACCACTTAAATATTTTTTTTCTGGACTTTGGAATAATAAGGCGATGTAGTTATCTATATTTTCCGTAAAATGCTGAGTGAACGATCGTTATCCCGGTTGATTAATCCAAATCAACTGTAAGTTTTAACACAATTTAACTGCGAATCAAAACATACACAGAAATCCAGTTAAAAAATATTGCCTATGGTCTTGCATGAGAGAACATACCTATGCTTTCTTTTAATACATGTATGTATATTTGCTTATCCAACACAACAAAATCTTAAATAACGAATCTATATTGATCGTTATTCTCCAACTACACTGTTTGACCAGTGAGTTGTTCAATACGAGGGGATTCCTATATAGACCGAATCGAGGTTTGAAAGCATTAATAAAGGTCTGATATGTTTAATTGTAGTCAGAGCATATCGTTCTCATTTCCTCCATTGTAATTCAATTTGCACAATTAAAACCAAAGGCTATCAATGACCACAGTTAAAAAAAGAATGTGAGCTACATAATTCATGTTTCATGCTCCAATTGTCTTTGATAAGGACTAGAAATGAAGCCCTGAAAATTTTGTATTTTAAAATGATTATTTAGTGCTTTAAAAAGTGAACATCATAAGTTGACCGGATTCACCTGCCCATTTCCTCCCATAGATTTACTGCGTGTAGATGTAGGCTATTTTGTATTCTGCCCAAGTACAAAAATTTTATTCATTTATATCTTGCCAGTGGCGGCATAAATTTCCGAACTTTTGTATTTTAGGGTGTTTATTTGTCTATTCAAACACTACTCTGTAGCTAGGATAGCAAAGTTAGGATTTTTTTTTTATTTGAAGCTCCACAATGTTAGTCTGTGTCTTGAAACAATACGCAGATTTTACACGCAAAAACTATGGCCGCTACAGTCGGTTTATGGGATCCTCGGTTTCCGGGCTGTAACCGTTCAATGCAGCAATTTCATGATTCCTAATTCAATGTATAAAGCAAACAGCCTGCGCTGATAAAAATTATGCCTCAAGACGTATGAGTTATTGTTTTGTGGCTACTCATACAATGTTTTGATCTTTGGAAGAGGTTGAATTTTTCAACTGACGAATGAATTGGTAATCATCTTTGAAAATAGAATTTTACAAAGATACTTTCAAAAAAAATCTGAAATTGTTATCTCTGACACCTCTGACTTTTTTATATCTTTTATTTTTTACCTGTGACATTTTTACCCATGACATTTTTACCTCTGACATTTCTACCTCTGACATTTTGACCTCTAACAATTTTACCCATGACATTTTTACCTCTGACATTTCTACCTCTGACATTTTGACCTCTAACATGTTTACCTCTGACATTTTTACCCCCGAGTTTTTTCCTCTGACATTTTTACCTCTGACATTTTCACCTCTGACATTTCTACCTCTGACATTTTCACCTCTGACATTTCTACCTCTGACATTTTGACCTTTGACATGTTTACCTCTGACAATTTTTGCCCTCGACTTTTTATCCCCAACATTTTAACCTCTGACATGTTTACCTCTTGCATTTTTACTCCAGAAATTTTTACGTCTGACATGTTTACCTTTGACATTTTACCGCTGACATTTTTACCTCTGACATTTTTACCTTGACACTTTACCTCTGACATTTTTAAATCTGACATTTTTAACTCTGACATTTTTACCTCTGACATGTTTATCTTTGACATTCTTACCACTGACATTTTTACCCATGACATTTTTACCTCTGACATTTCTACCTCTGACATTTTGACCTCTAACATGTTTACCTCTGACATTTTTACCCCCGAGATTTTTCCTCTGACATTTTTACCTCTGACATTTTCACCTCTGACATTTCTACCTCTGACATTTTCACCTCTGACATTTCTACCTCTGACATTTTGACCTTTGACATGTTTACCTCTGACAATTTTGCCCTCGATTTTTTTTCGTCTGACATTTTTATCCCCAACATTTTTACCTCTGACATGTTTACCTCTTGCATTTTTACTCCAGAAATTTTTTACGTCTGACATGTTTACCTTTGACATTTTACCGCTGACATTTTTACCTCTGACATTTTTACCTTTGACACTTTACCTCTGACATTTTTAAATCTGACATTTTTAACCCTGACATTTTTACCTCTGACATGTTTATCTTTGACATTCTTACCACTGACATTTTTACCTCTGATATTTTTACGTGTGACATTTTTACCTTTGACAATTTAACGTTTTCATTTTTACCTCTGACATTTTAAACCCTGAAAATTTTAACTCTGACATTTTTACCTCTGACATTTTCACCTCTGACATTTCTACCTCTGACATTTTCACCTCTGACATTTCTACCTCTGACATTTTGACCTTTGACATGTTTACCTCTGACATTTTTAGGCTCGAATTTTTTTCCTCTGACATTTTTATCCCCAACATTTTTACCTCTGACATGTTTACCTCTTGCATTTTTACTCCTGAATTTTTACCTCTGACATTTTTACCTTTGACATTTTACCGCTGACATTTTCTTGACACTTTACCTCTGACATTTTTAAATCTGACATTTTTAACCCTGACATTTTTACCTTTGACACTTTACCTCTGACATTTTTAAATCTGACATTTTTAACCCTGACATTTTTACCTCTGACATGTTTATCTTTGACATTTTTACCATTGACATTTTTACCTCTGATATTTTTACGTGTGACATTTTTACCTTTGACAATTTAACGTTTTCATTTTTACCTCTGACATTTTAAACCCTGAAAATTTTAACTCTGACATGTTTACCTCTGACATTTTTACCCCTGACATTTTTTTACCTCTGACACTTTAACTTTTGACATGTTTACCTCTGACATTTTTACCCCTGACATTTTTACCTCTGACACTTTAACTTTTGACATGTTTACCTCTGACATTTTTACCCCTGACATTTTTACCTGTGATATTTTTACCCTTCACATTTTACCTCTGATATTTTACCTCTGATATTTTGACCCTGACAATTTTACCTCTGACATGTTTACCTCTGACATTTTGACCCTGACAATTTTACCTCTGACATGTTTACCTCTGACATTTTTAACTCTGACATTTTTTACCTTGGACATTTTACTTCTGACATTTTCACCTCTGAATTTTTTACACCGAGCCGTAATATATTTGTACATTTGTCTATTATTTTTAAAAAAGACCTACGCTCAATCCTTTCACGTTCTGAAGTGCTTGAAGAGATGATAAAAGATTATGATAATATTGTTACTGAAGTGTGTGTGTGTTTTATTATGTCTACGTCTAAGGACCCCCATACTCCCGTCACTTAATTTCGATGCGTCAGTATAGATTTGAAAATAAAACATCCCATATTTATAATTAATACTTTTGTCAATGACTGCTGTTCTGCTGGTAACGTGTTCGGTTTGTTCATTCGTTGTTTGAGTATAACGTATACGTTTATTTGTTTATAATATCGATAAGGTATATGAGCTAAATAATAACTCTGCATGTCCATGTCTGGAAATTATTGTACTTGTCCGATTAAAGGAAGCAGGCGCCAGCAACTAACAGACATAAGTTAAGAATAAAAATGACATTGTGAGTATTGTGAGAATTATGGTACATGGTGACAAAGACAGCCTAAATAAGGGGTACTGTGTGATACTCACCCTCATCAAGGCCCTATAAATTAGTTAATTTGTGTTTATTTTACGTCTTTGTAAGTTTTACCCTAAGACAAAACTTGCAGAAAGAGCTATAGGGGGAGAAGCTTATCAATTCAAACAGTGCAACAGTACCACGGGCGGCTAACACACGTCGCGGGCATGCATTGGTCACGCATGGTCAGCTCCCTGCAGTGCACGTGCAATCTGATTGGTTGGCAAAACTCAAATATTTTCTTAACTTATGCCTGTTAGTTGCTGGTGCCTTCTCCCTTTAACAAAAGGGCTTTCGCCTGGTTTACCGTGAAAGAATTCATATTGTCAACATGGGGTTAAAAATCTGTTTTGTGGGACGATTTTGTTTCGACTTTGAAAATTTATATTCATTTACAAATGCTCTACGCTATTGTAAGGAGGATTTACCACGTTTTACTTGGAGAAAATTAAGCAGAGTGGTAATCATGAAACCCGTTATTATTGATAGTGATTTGAAGTATTTTTTTGACGACGTAGCTCCACCGTAGACTTCACATCCGTAGTCTATTACAGACCAATTAATACAAGAAACAGGATACAAGATACAAGATAATTTATTGTCACATAAATATAAAACATATACATAAAATTTGGTTTCGGACAAATATTATATTTCAAGTGCATATAAATAAATAAAATAGTACTAAACATATAAAAGATATCACTTAAACCTAACGACACTGTACAAAATATATGACATACACAAAATTATCCATAATCGTAAGTTAGACGGATCAGAGGAGATGAGGAAAGGTAGGGAGCAGAAAGAGAAGGGACAGTGCAATTAAATGCAGCTTAATAGTCCCACCCATAGACCTCCATGGTAGAACTCCCTTTCATCCGACACTTGTTTGCTTGCACATTACACATGCATGTAATGCATGTATTCTTATCCCGCCCCCACTCCCGAGAAACAGACATAGTACATAATGCCAACACACACAAATCACAATAATAATAACATTGTATACCAATTACCAAATAAAAATCATGGGTTGTCCCACCAGTTTTTGATTGATATGCAACGTAGAATATTCAAACTTTTTTTACACCCGTTTGTTTTCCACGTTAGTGATACGTGTGGAACCATGTTAAATGAGAAATGAAATTTCCAGCAATTTCCAACACAGTGATTTATTTAACAAAGATAATAGATAACAGATTATCCATCATTTTCACTTTGGACTAGGACTTACGATCAATGACAGGTGAGCTGTTATCATCAATGTGAATTGATTTCATTGTTAACTGTACTTTTAGCAGTCGCTTGTTTTTATACGTGACTACTCTGTCTACTGGACTGTAAATTGAAATTCTAGAAAGGGGGAAATACCCAAATAATTAGAATGACCTTTAATCTTAAGAATCTGTCATTACATGCGTCTTCTTTTGATATGAAGATGGGTGGTAACAATTATAGATCATTACGCTAAATTATCAGCTTGTTCCAAACCAAGGTAAAGTTATAAACGATACATAGTGATTTATCTAACAAAGATAATCAGCCTAAGATACCCAGCAAATTTCAATGTACTTGACACTTTATCACTACACGTTTTCCAGTAACAATGAGGGCCAACGAACCGGGCTGTGCCATGTATGCAGACCAAAGGTCATTGTAACTCATTAATCAGAACCAAAAATTATGAACATTTGCACTAATGTATTTTGTGCAAATACGTATATGTTTGACATATCACTCTGAATGTCAGGAGATTTTGTTCAGTAATGCACGTGTATCAAAAGAATGAATTAATATTTACTCAAAGATATTGGACCAACGTCTAAATTTTCGATTCGATGGATAACTACAGACAATACTTGTGACGATATCGAAATCCCTGGGCGGACGACGTAGTTACCATCACTTTTAAACAAGCGTTCTCTCAAAGTAGTTATGCGACATGCGTCGCATGTAAAGAACATTACAGTCTAACCTGGAAATATTACACTCTAACTGGTATGAGGAAAATATCTGGATCGAAATGGCTGGAGAGGACGACGTACTACAACATTGGACAAACAGTGGACAAACTGCGGGAGAGTCACGGGGAAGGTCGAGGTGTTGTAGATGTTCCTGTCTACAGTGCATAGCATTGCATTTAATTATTGTAAGCGTTGTGTTATTTGTTTCTATACCCTTCTTTGGGTTTGGCGCGTTCTTTGGAGTAATCTGTCTTTTCTTGGGAGTTCTGATTTTAACCATTGATGACCTCCTCTCTCGTCGAAGAAGGCGACGCCAGCAATCATCTGATACGTCACAAAATGCCCATCCGACAAGACGGAGGAATCATGCAAATGATTCGATTTGGTTAGCAAATATGATTATTTCTAAATTCATCTGTGTAGTTTCCCAAAATAGTTTGTTACTATGTACGGTATTCACTTACGTCAACATTATTCTTTACCCATAGAATAGTAACAAAATGCATCATTTTGTTTCCAAGCAGGTGGATGGTCTTTAAGCAGTGTATATATCAGTATCACAGGCAAAATAAAAATGGTGTTCAACCTAGTACAGACACTTAGATAAATAAATGGTAAATATAGCAATCTTTGGTTCCGAAGAACCAAATATGATTGCAAATTAACTCAATGGTCATTACTATAAATTTTTAACAGCACCTATCAGAACGATCACACAACATGATGAAATTTCCTAATATTGACTTTAATCAAAACAGCTGACAAAACAGGTGAACAGATGTTTAGCAGGTATTTTATGAAAATGGATATAAACTCCATTGTAAGAGTTACATGTATTTCACCATAATATTCTCAATGAACATTGGAATAGGCTTAGGAATATGTAAATCATGTATTTGATATGAATGAATTATATAGGGTCGGGGGAGTTGACATATTTTACAGACATGACTGCTAGACGTGCCTTATAAACTCCTCCAAAAAGTTTAAAAGTCTGAATTTGATCGATTATTTCTCCCTTTTCTTAGTATTACTCAAAGCATGATTGGTACCATCAGAAAGATGATTTAATTTGATTGAAAATGAAACCCTACTTGTTATGATTTTTGTATCGGGGAAAGGGCAGTATTTAAAAATGTGGGATGAAGGGTGAATTAAAAGCTGCAAAATGGACACCGGTGGTCATGAAGAGTCAATGAGGAACGTGTTTTTTTTTGTATGGAGTTATGTCTTTCTCAACTTGTCAGGAATGAATGCCAATTTCAACAGGAGCCCCTGCTACTTCATTTGTTTATGACTTTAGGACTGAATGGTTTGAGATCTGTTTTTTAAAGCCCATACATGTTTGGTTTGTTTGCTCGTTTGCTTGGTTGGTTGGGCACAGGTTTGTTTGAATCCAAGTTAATGTTCGTGTTACAATGCGTAACAAGCAGAAACATTGTGAAACTCACTCATCAACAGGAAAAGAAATAAGATGAATTACCAAACATTTTGCAAAGCCTTTAATCTCAAAGTCCTAAACAATTGAAGTGGCAGGGACTCCTATTGAAATGGACATTCGAGGCTGACTAGCTGAGAACAAATTGCATAACCCCATACAAAGCAGCATGTTCTTTATTGACTCTTTATGACCACCTGTAATTGTGTAGCTTTTCAATTTACAATTTATCCCATATTTCAAATACTGCCCTTTTCTCGATGGAATAATCCAACAAATAGGGTATCATTTTAAAGAAAATTAAATGATCTTTTTGAGGATATCAAGCATGCATTGATTACCCCGAAGAAAAAGGAGAAATACTTAATCAAACTCAGATTTCCAAACTTTTGTTGAGGAGTTTGGTTTGTTTTGTTTTATTCATTTTGACAGAAAAAAACATTGTCAAGGGATAACAAATATGTTTATAGAATCAAAAAAGGTCTGATTCCTTAAATACATTGAAATTATACAAAATAAAATGAAAATCTACTATGAAATACAAATAATCAATACACAAATCAGAGCAATACTCTAACATCAATATTAGATCATAAATTAATGAAAGCCAATGTGTAAATTAAACAACAATACAGCAAAATTAAATGTTCTGAGGTTAAAGCAATACTTCAGCTAACATTAATATTTAGACATCACAAATTAATGAAAACCAAATTTAAAATAATTAACAGTACAGCATAATTAAAATGCACTTAAAATTTAATCAATTAAGTCATTATCAAACGAAGCTATTTGGCGAAATCAAAATTAATACATGTACATGTAGATTGGTAATGATACTTCTTCATGGCACAAAAAAACAATATTCATCAAATTGTTTTAATGAGTGTTTTTACAAATTAAGATAATATTTTAGTGCTATTTTGAATGTATTTGAAGTATTTCAATGTATCTAATTAGTTACATTTCTAAATTTAAATGATACAGACTGTTACTGGAAACCTAATCCACAATTAAGTGAAATATTCTAATGTAAAGAATTTATAATCTTATCCTTATTTATCGCAGGTAGCATTTTTGTATTGCTAACATTTTTGTGGTTATTATTCAATATGAAAATAGAAATACGCTCGTACACTGATCATTACGTAAATAAAATGTTTTGAAAAAGTACACGAGAGTAGATTTTCATAAGTGAAAAAATGTAA
>JZLH01S0309078.1:51485-62939 GCA_001188425.1 Eucidaris tribuloides
AGAACTCCAATATTTGATTTTTGACCAAAATATATATTTTTACCCCCAAAATGGCTGAAATGGCCAAAACAAAAAAATTGAGCACAATATTTCTGCTTGCTAGATATCGGCGCAATTTTCTAAGTAGATAAGGCTTGCTAAAACGTTGGAGCCAATTCTGTATTACAGAAGAACAATCTTATATTTCACCCAAAAATGATAAAATTTGACATTTTCTATCAAAAAGTAGCCGATCTGACTAAAATGTCTAAAAATAGGTAACTAAGACTGCTTTCATTGGAATCAGCATCCTCTTTTACATAGGTCAGCGCTATTTCACCTTACTCATGCACAGTAATTCTGACCCCCAAATCAGATTTTTACCAAAAATGATAAAAATGGTCATTTTTTGCCTAAAAATGGCCAAAACCCTAAAAATGTCATGAGTGCGGTCAATAAGACTGCGTTTTTCGGATTCAGCACAAAATTCTACATAGGATAAGACTTTCAAACCTTCCCCAGCAAAAATTCTGATTAAAGCCAGTTATCTCCTAGGGTATAATGTTCAGAGAGACCACATGTACCGTACTCGTACATTACATGTACAGTATAATTCAGACATGCCTCCAAGAAAGCTCAGGAAGAGGGCGAAACCTGTGGTGGAGGAAATAGGACATGTAGAAGAAGCCTCCGTCGAAGATGCACAAGATGATGTTGAAGGTTATTCGGAAGGTCATTCCGGACTTAATCCCGAGAATGAAATTCACTTTATTAAACAGTAACAACAAATGAAGAGTTTATTTCCAAAAGGAGGTAGATCCACTCTTAACCATTCTGAGAAAAATTAGGTTTTCTAATGTACCCATATTGCAATATTTCTGTAAAACCAACTTGACACTAAAAAGTACCCCACTATTCGAATGTCAAACCACACTTAGGAAAAAATCTGTGAGTTTTTAATTTTAAAAAATGTTTCCCTTTATTTATATTGTTTTGGATCTACCCCCTTTAGAAATAAACTAAATAGATGTGCCCCATTTTGAAAGTAAAGTTAGTTTTAGTTGTCACTTTTACAACTTTTAGCTTGAATTTCACCTTCTCATTTGTGTTATAATATAGTGCTTTTATAATTATATGGAATTTGACAAAAAAGAAATTAGATTTTAAAAAATGGATGTACCCCATTTTGGAAACAAAACTCTAGTTTAACAAAAGGGTTAGATCCAAGCATTTTAATTAAAATGAATTTATCAATTAATCCACATTGCAAGGTTTCTCAGCTAAAACCAACTTAGCCAACTAAGAACCCACAATGCAAATGTAAAACTACACTTACAATGTGTGACTTAATTATTTATTTCATTTGAATTTTCTTAATTTGTATGTTGTTAGATCTACCCCCTTTTGGAAAATAAATGAAATGGATCTACCACTTTTAGCAAATAAAGTCATTTTTATTGCCATTTTTTACCACTTGGTGGGATTGTTTTTCGTCTGTGTTATCTGATAGAGCTACTAAAATTGTATAGATTCATGTAAAAAAAAGTCAAATTTGATGAAAAATGGATCTAGCCCCCTTTTGGAGATAACCTCTTTAAATATCAACAGAAAACAATGCATTAAACACATTCCAGGTATTCGCAAGTCAGGATCATACTATCGTACGATGAGTACCATTGTCGTGCGTCTACCCGCGATCTGTTTTACCACTTCTCGTATCTATGCAAATTCCTTTGGAAGTGCGATTAGTGCGCACGATCATCGTACGGTGATGGCACGATGCCGCACGATTCACTGGCGATTGCTTGCCACCCATTTGGCGATCAAATTGATCGTAGCCAGGTTTTCAAACCGGTTTGATAAACCTTATTCGATCGTACCATCACTCCTGCGATCACAAGTGATTTCCATGGTTGTCGTACGATAAATCGCACGGATCTAGCTGCAACTACTGGCGATCACCTGCGATAAAATCGTCGTAACTCAATCGCAGGTAGTCGTAACTGCTAGTGTGACCAAGGCCTAAGCGCCCGTTGTGTACCATTAGGCCGTAGTGTAATCGCACATAAGGCCACCTCTTGCCGCAGGTGATCGCACGACTGTATGCGGACTTGTCTCAGGTGATCGTGCAACTAGTGGTGCGATTAGCGATTGGTATTCGTGCGATTACCTACGACAAGTGGCAAACAGGTCGTACAAGTGTGACCATACAGCACAAATCGTGCGAGTTACTGCGACCTGGCTGCGGAGGCCCTTGTCTTACGATTCATTTGATCGCAGGTAGTCGTAACTGCTAGTGTGACCACGGCCTTAATGATGCCCGCACCAATAATTTGATATGTTTACTGAAAGAAAACTTTGCAGAGATATAACCTACAACATTTCTTTTACTCTCTGTACATTATAGCAGATCAAATGCGATATTTTTTTTTATAATTCAGTAAAAAAAAAACGACTCCACATGACTTGGGTTCGGTCATTCTTTTGAAAATTATTGGGATTTGTAGGTTAATCTTAACAAATTTGTGTTTCACTTGGGAAACAGGGATCTTAAATCTATGCCACGTTTTTGAACAACGTGATTTTTTTTACGAAACAAGCACCCTCTCTTATCAAAAGTATTGCAACATATACTATAACGCATAAATTTTGAGTTGAAGGGGCCTTTCTACAATGATCTCTCAGTGAAGATATTATTATAAAATAACAATTTATTTGAATGAACAATCGTTCTCCTTTCTTCTCCGAGGCGGAGAGATTATCCAATGCAGGCGCTCCCACGGCAGAGGGGCTGGAACACAAAATTTAAAAGTTTTTTGCTCCGTATGGATCGTTTAATTCACCCTAGCATCGTAATTCGATTCCGTATTTCCCGTGAAACGGTTTTAATGATGTGGAAAGACAAACAAAAAAAGTGAATATGATACTGTGAAGGGGTATCAGAAAGAAGACTACATCCAACAAAGCAGAAACGCCTCCTATCTTCATAAGACAGTAATAAGGAGGATACGGCTACTAATTAAGGATGGTGACCTTCGCTCCTCATCATTATATCCAATGTAAAGAAAAATCCTGTGAGAGTAAATCTTAGGTTATTTGCAACTGTAAACCGCCTTTAAAACTGATAAAGAATTAGTAATTATAACTTAAACAGTTCCTGTCAAAAATATGGTGCGTATCCTTCTTACCACTGTTTTATGAAGAAAAGAGACGCTTTCTTCTTAATTCACTAGGTATGGTCTTTGTTCTGGAACCGCTTCAAAGCAGTATATTTTTTGTTTGTTGGAATTCTTTCCTAACCATCAAAACCGTTTCACGGGTAATATGAAACAGAATTACCATGCTAGGGTGAATTAAAACCCGACCCATATATGTAGGGAGCAAAACTAAAATGTTATCCAGCCCCTCTGCCGTGGGTGCGCCTACATTATAATCTCTCTCCTTGTTGAAGAAAAGAGAAAGAATACTCATTGACTTCATTCAAATAATTTTTATTTTCCAATAATAACATTACTAAGACATCATTATAGGAAGGTCCCTTCAACACAAAAGGCAAGCGTTATTGTGTGTGTTGCAATACTTTCAGCAAGAGCGGGTACCAAGTCGTGTGTATTCAACATGTAGGTTCATTGATTTCTGGTTCTCAGAATCTTTTGATGGTTTCCTCATTAACATGTAAACATCTTTCTTATCTCCCTTTCTTATCCTATTGAATGTATTCTGGTCCAATTCTTGATCACAATGACCTCTAGCTTTTAATTATATAAAAATGATATGAAGTTATATTTCTTATTCGATTTTAGTCGTTTGTTTTAATGTGTGTACTATATCTTATCAGCATAATGGTACTTTCTCTTATTTTCAGGACATCATCCACGGAGTTTGCAACCTACAGGTATCCTCCAAACCAAGAGCAACCACCAAATTATTTTGCAACAGTTGCACAGCCTGAAATATTTCCTCCATCGCTACTTTTAGAAGAAGGTGTTCCTTTTGAAGGAGTTCTGAGAAATAGTAATTGCGAATTGATAGATGCGCAGTTACCTTCCTATGAACAAGCCATTGCTCTAAATGAAAATATATCATTATTATCAAATGAATGAAAGTGATTATTCAAAGAGGTGAAAATGCGATGAAATAGTTTTTTCATTTGTCTCTCTCTGTATTTAAGATCGCAATCGCTGATCAATAATTTTAACAAACATGTTACAGAAAAATGAATTAGGATTCGAAGCCTCATCTACAGCTAACCGGGCTGCGACAATACCACCATGCTAACACTGATTACCGCGGCATTGACACGATAAACACAGGAATAAATACCAAGGCTCACAATTCTGACATTGTTATGTTAAATAGTCCAAGGCGGACATTTCTATTATTACTATTATTAATGAAAGGGATTATTCAGAGAGGTGAAAATGTGATGTTATAGATTATTCATTTTTCCTGCATGTTTGTTAAAATTATAGATCAGCAGTTGCGATCTAAAATACAGAGAAATGAAAATACATCTTCGGATACGGCAAGTACTTGAAGGGTTAAGTGTGACCATGTTGCAGTTATCGGATGAAACAGAGAGCAAAGCATGACTAGGGGTCGTGCCTCTTCAACATTACTACTATTTCAAACAAAGTGTGAAAAGTGCAATGAGAATAGTGTCTGTATAGAACCACGCGAAATGGACCCCAATCAATAATGAAGAACACTGCAATATTGGCTGAGCACGGTATTCGAAGATAACATCAACATTGGAGCTGTTATCTAGTCACTGTCTTGTCAACGGTAACTACTTAAATAAATCTTTTTTGACTTTGGAGCGCTGATGTGGTTGTCCACATTCGCCCGGACGATGCCGAGTGAACGATCATTATCCCGGGGTCTTTTTCATAAGCTGTTCATAAAGTTACGCATGACTTTACGAACGACTGGAATATGAAGTGCTGAGTAAAATGCCCAAAGTTTTGTTCATGTCATTAAAAAAACAAAATGTGATTAATGTCAATCAGATTTTCCCAATAGAAAAGTATGCATCGAAATGCTTGTTAAATGGTTGTTAAGAGTAAGAATGTTTGCATGTTTGAAGATTAGGAGATGTGATTTCAATAATTTGAGAATCACATTTGGCTTGCTATATTTCAAGTCATTTGTAAGGTCATGCGTAACTTACGAACAACTTTATGTTACAGGCCTCCAGTTGATTAATCGAAATCGACCATAAGTGTTAATAAAACAAAATGATGATGATTGCACTGCAGATCAAAACATACATAGAAAGCATGACAATTTTGACAAAATAAAAGGCGATAATTAAAATACGAAATACAGGGCGTCGCGTTATACGTATAGCTTTCATTTAAAAATCCCAAAGTTGATGTTTTGTGATCAATGGAAAAGACGCCAACGCGAAACCCAACCAAGAGATCTGAAATAGTTGATATACAACTCGAAGAAAAACATATAGTTAGAGTTTAATTGGTCGTTTTAAAATTTCAATTCGAAAACTGGTATCCAATTAATGTATTACCACATTTCCCTGAGGTAAATTTAATCCACAAAAATCTCTCTAACGTCAAAAAGACGTATAGATTTTTTTTAATAGTTTACATATGTTTTTAACTTGGATAATGATACGCAAATAATCAACGCTGGTGAAGGTGATGGGACGGGCTTCCGAGGCGATCTGGATGTAGCTATCTTTCCGAAGCGAAGTTGAGGATAGATAGCGTATGCATTCAGATCGCCGAGGAAGTGATAACACGTCTCATTGCCCGAAACCAAAAGGTGATTATTTGCTTTATATATTCCACATGAGAAATTATCTAACTAAAGAAAAAAATATTAAATTGTTAATAAATTATTAAATTAAAAAGGCACGTGGGCCCAAATATGAAATACGCGCCCGACCAACTCCTGGGTGTTATTGTGTTTCGCTTAGCTCTTCAGCACACAGTCCCAACGCGTCAATTACCAATATTTTGAGTGCGCGCGAAATAAAAGTGCGTTACACTCGGACTATCAATTGACTATCTATCGAGTGTAACGAACTTTTCTTCTCGAGTGATCTGATAGGAAAACTACGCTTAATCACGTGATCAACTCTTGGCCAATCCTGTAGCAAGATTCTTATTATGGGAATGTAATCATCTTTATCAGTGCATGTTATACTCGCCTAGAGTCCGCCTAAACATTGTTTAATTGATCTTCCGCAATCCAAGCGGTGTGGTTATTACATCAATATAAGAATATGTTGATTGTTAATCGAATTAAATCTACGATACCTAATTTAATTTAAAGGGAATTTTTCATTAAAGTAAAATCAATAAGTATTTTGCGGAAAAGAAAAAAATACTGAAGATAATTGAAGCTAGAAAGATACTATCAGCTAGTACTACATGCATAAATAGTAAATATATACCATCTGATAGATAGATAGATAGATAGATAGATAGATAGATAGAAAGATAGATAGATAGATAGATAGATAGATGGTAAGAATAACTATGATTGTTGGTATGTTTAGAATCCATTCACATGAATTTGCCAAGATACTTCTGTCTAGTCTTTCATCAAACTAATACACATAAAGTACCCTGGTATTAAAATGTGGTTTAAAAATTGGAGCCAACGTTACATGCTATTACAAATTATTTTTTTTACAATATACCAGATGAATATTTTTATATTCTCTCCCGATTTCTGAGTCTTTTGTTATACAATGCAAATTATTAGTTACATAAATTTGATAAATACGACGACGACGATGATGATGATGATGATGATGATAATAATGATAATAATAATAATAATGATGATGATGATGATGATGATGATGATGATGATAATAATAATGATGATGATTGTAATAATGATGATGATGATGATGATGATGATGATGAAGATGGTGATGATGGTGATGATGATGACGATGGTGGTGGTGGTGGTTGTGGTGGTGATGATGACGATGAAAATCATTCTGATGACTCTGATAATGGTGATTATAATGGAAATAAAAAGTGACAATAATGTAGGCCTATATTCTGAATATACATGAAATTATCAATTTTATTATTAATAATGACATTAATGATCATTTTATTTTTCTTGCTATGTCATTGTCATTGGGAGACTTCTAATTTGTTCAAATATAAAAAAAAATCCCCAACAATGAAGAGTTTGCTAGTAATACAAAGTTTTGATATCACCTAGTGAATGGATATCGGAATTAATAGACGACTAGCAAACTCTTTTCACGACATCAGCATAGGTGCCCATTACCTTTCAGTGGAATAAAATGGGAATTTCCATACCTGACAGTTCGAATATCTGGTGGTTTAAAGGTTCACAAACACACAAGTTTATCGGCCAAAGAACGGCATTGAGCCGGTTCATATCTAACAAGTCCTTACACCCCTTACAACCCTACCCTTCACACTGTAAAACTACGGTGTCGAAAATAACACCAGTCGGTGTTGTGAGAGGACCGCACCCTCAGGTGTTAAAATTACACTATGGAGTTTGAATATAACACCAAATATTGTTGATATTACAGACAGAATATGCTATAATAACACCAATGGTTGTTAAACTAGCAGCAATAGGTATTTAATGTGTTTAACTAACACCATGGATTTAACATTGGTGTAAAATGCTTGGTGAATCCTCTCAAAATACCCACTAGTGTAATTCTAACAACACTGTTTTTGCAGTGCAAAGAAAATTATCTTTTAGCTCGAATTGCAATGTGTTTGGTTGATTGGACAATACGTTCCGATCAATGTCCGATCGAAAGTCATTTTTCATAGATGATCCAACTTTGATTAATTATCCAGATGAACGTGTAGTGTTTGCATAAGTCATGTATTCATGATTTCGATATTTATTCACGGGTTAATCACTGAAAATTCATTACCTGTGAGGATCGTATTCGAGATTTTAATGACTTCCGAAATATAGCCACTGTTTATTCTTACAACAGGGGTGAATTTAGATTGCAAACAATTATAATGACTTGCAATTGTTGACTGTTAACGTTTAATCGACTTGTGAAGATATTTTCGTTCCTATGCGTTTACACGGAGGCACTGATTTCTTGGAGAGAGTATTCAAAGTAGGCGTTTAATAGACTACAAAAGCATGAAAATCAGCCAATTGTGAATAATCTCCAGAAAAGAAAGTTTGTCCATTTAAATGAAAGGTTTGATATTTCTGGACGTTATCAACGACTATTACTTTGAGTTTTGATCAAAGTCTTGAATGAAATCAAATGTCCCAAAATGTTACAAGTCATGATTAATGTTCAGATGTAGATGTTCACGATCAAGTTTCTAAGCATTAAGTAAGAGGAATATAGACAGCACGCCAAACATCTCATCATAACGGGAGAATGGGCCTTGTTATGATTGTGTACAGGGCAAAGATCGTTGATACTTATTAACTAGATATTAACTGAAATCTCAAGAGCTTTACGGCATCCTATCCATATCTCCCATCAAATATTGTCGTCACTTAACATTTGGATTCAGTCTGCGAAGTCAGTATGAAACAAAAATGGACATCAATATCACACGTTCTGTGGGACGTGAGGAAAAGGGTTAGGGTGTAGTTTTCTTCAGAGACAAAGAACACTCATGGCGTCGAACGATTTCAGTGCTGACACCATCACAATGAAAGAAAACTAGACACTAGTGTGAGTCGGTGTTTGTACATGGCTGGAGTGGTGAGATTGCCGCATGGGAGTTCAGACGGGACATTGCTGTTCGCAATTTCAACGGAGGGCACTGTATCTGATGTTGTTCAGTACTATTCTCATCGTAATCTCTCTTGTGTTGTATAGTGCCGCCACAACTTTCTTCGTAACGTTGGGATTCGTCGGTTTCCTCATAGGGTTCTTTCTCCTCCTGATGGAAGTGTGTGTCGTATTTCAGAAGCCTCGTCAGAATGAACAAATATCACAACCAAGCGGGATGACGAATTTGCCGGTACACGTGCAAAATGACAGAAATACAAACGATTCCGTTTGGTGAGTGTATTCTATATTAACCTGCTTTAAAACATTTTGTTTTCATATTAACCTAAATAGAAGGAAGGGTTTGGGCAGACGAGAATTAAATGCAGAATAGATTTGCTGTTTCATCTCTGTATATCAAATTGATGATAAATAAGATCAAATGCTTGAATGCTGTTATGAGCTCAGACGCAAGGAATGATTCTAGGTATTTGTAAGAACGGTGAAGCCGTGGCATTGCCGTGTACCCCCAGCATGGCTGGTGGTTGTGCCGCTGCACCGGATATCAGTAGGTTTCAAGTTCGAATCCGCGTTGGGTCAATTTTTTCTGAGTCATTAACAATATAAACAGATCAAGCATTTGAATCTTATTTATCATTAATTTGATAATACAGAAGATGATAACACAAATCTATTCTGTCAACCTAAATAGCTTTGAAACCATAACAAACAACCAAACAACAATTCCTGCATTATTCTTGTATCTCCCATGTTTCAGTATATATCTGAGAAAAAAAATCCGAAAATACGATAATACTGACTACCCCATTCCATTTTGGTAAAATATCGTATTCAAAATATGTATGATAGTAAACATCACTTGTTTATATTCTTTAATATTTCTAGACTCTTCAACCACTTATTCTGAAAACATGCGTGTTACATACCACCTACGTTATTGAAAAGCACATGGTTCACTTAAGGAATAAACTTCACTACATTTGGTTGTCATTGATTGCTGTTAGGTTTCACAATCAAATGTACATTAAACAGATACTGATCAATAAAGAGGGAGAAGAAGGAATAGAAAAGAAAAGAGAGAAGAAAAAAAAAAGAAGAAGAAGAAGAAGAAGAAGAAAAGAACACACCAGTTTAAAATTAACATTCTTTATTATCGCATTGATTTTTTTAATTGATAATGGCGATACTGAAGAAGGCTCAAGTTATTTAACAATTGAAATGTAAATTTGTGATTCAACGTGGTTTCATAGTTCCGCTCAAGTTGAAATAAAATTCAGCAGATACAGAGCTTGCATGCGTCTGTAAATAGGCTTAGTTTTTCAACGTCACTGTATATAAGAGTGGTTTGATGGGTGTGACATAGATAATTTGTTTTTACTTGATAACTCCCTATACTTGCCTACACTATACCGTTTTCGCTCAGCTGGTATTAATTCAAAGGGCTGCCTTCCATCTCCATCTATTTCCTTTTCTCTTCAGGACACCGCTCTTCCTGGCAAATGAGAACCTACACATGGTCTGTCACAACACAACCAGCAAACCAAGACGTACACAATGGCACGGAGCAACCGGAATTGCTCCCACACCCTTTATTCATAGAGTCCAGTCTGCAACTGTCAATGACGTTTGATGCGCTTCCGGGAGCAGTTGATCATGTTGATAGGGCGGAGACGGACGCAGAGTCACCTCCTTCCGAGGAGGAGGCCTCAAAGACATGTGAAAGTACATCTGCTTAACCCTCTCACTCCTATCAGTACCAGGTCTTGCCATTTTTGACTCACTACACATCTACATGAGTATGGTCATGAGAGGGTTAACCAATGCTTGGGCGTCAGTAACTGATCATTAAACAAAAAGGAAGGCGTTTCAGTCATGTACTTGACCGTTAAAAGACTATACGAATAGAACGTGAATGTGTCTGTAAGTTGGCTCACTATTACTAATGAATATTCATACATTCACTAATTACTGGTACTGCAGAATTTCCGAATGGTTTTAAAACGAAAAGTGTCTGAAGCGCTAACGAAGCTCTTCGAACTACATCTCATCAGGTTATCACGCAGATACGAGCAAATCACAAGGAAATCAGCCATTTTCACCAAAGGCTAAACTGGATGCACCACTGTCAGGCAATTCGATGCTTGGACGAACATTTATGTACATAGTAATCGCGATCGGAGGGGCAAGATTGTGATGGCCGCCAAATATAAGTGAAAGAAGTAAACATTAAGACAAAGGCAGCATAAGGGGCAGGCCCCTGAAACACATACATTACTTGACAAATTTCTGTCGTATCAAAGGCTGCCCTATTATTGTGTTGTGATGCCATTTGTCAATTTGATTTGAATCAACAGTGATACATCTGTAGGAAAATATGTGACACAGTTGGTTCGAATAAACGAATGATAGATTGTGAATGAATAAATAAATGAATGAATGTAGATTGTAAATGATTTGTGTGTCACAATTCCTTATTTTTACTTTTACGTGGACAGTCAGTTCACAAATAACATGAAGAGAACATTCCCTTTTCATTATGTTTATTATAAAAATGGAAGTTGCAATGTAAATTGAAGCAGTAAATATTGCACATGACATTCAAAGAAGCAACTTAGTAAATTGAGTAATTGCGTAAATTAGAGTGTAGCTACAAACTAAGATAAAGTACATGGATGCTTACGTAAATGGCTGAATAATGATACACAAAAATGACTGGCAAAAAAAAT
>JZLH01S0309134.1:0-19733 GCA_001188425.1 Eucidaris tribuloides
AGTTACGTTACATTTTGTCCAGCCACACAAATTCTCGTTTATTCATGTCTTTTTCAGATTTAGTATGCATATGTGGGGCTTTATTACTTTCAACACAATGAGAAGAGGCTATTGGCATGGAAAAAACTGCAGAAAAAATGATGGTTTTTCATAAAACTGAGATTTAGTCACACTAGTCCCACATGTGGTATTTCATGTATGGTTCTGGTTCTCCTAGAGGGTGCTGTTGAAGATGTAAAATTTAGAGTGGAAATGATGTCCCCCATTGTTTCTTCATGATTCATACCCATTCAAACCATTAAAATTTAATATTATTCCAGATAGAGCAATTTATATAATTTGTGATTTGTCCAGTATTTCACGGAATTGCCCTTATAATATATGCACATTTCCATCAGACTTACCAGGAAATGGAACACAAGTTGTAAGCATGAATTCTGAGATAAGGTGACTGTCCTATTAGTGTCGTCTGACTTTCAAGTTACCTTAAAATGACCTTTGACTCAAGCAAAAGACCTTTAGCTGTACCATGTAAGTTGATGTGGTGGGTGTACAATTCAACTGCAGTTACATTAGGAGGTAGGAAGCAGGGTAGGAATTAATTTTTATTTTCTAAGGGCGATTTTTAAATGAGCCTTGGGGCTATTTTTGAATTTCTTGGGGCTATACTTAATTTATGGGGGCGATTTTTTTTTACCTATATAAAATTCGGCAGTTTGTTTTTGACCCCTGGACATTAATAGCGCTAATATTTAGCTCCGTATTTCCCCCAAAATAATTGTTAGCAGTTTGTTTTTGACCCGCAGACATTAATAGCGCTAATATTTATCTCCGTATATCAGCAAAAATAAAAGTCGGGAGTTTGATTTTGACCCGCGGACATTAATAGCGCTAATAATGTAGCTCCGTGTTTCGCCAAAAATAATTATTAGCACTTTGTCTTTTACCCGTCAGACATGAATTCCGCTAATATTAAGTTCCGTATTATAGTCAAAACGATGGTCGGGGGTTCGTTTCTTACCCGTCAGACATGAATCCCGCTAATATTTAGTTCCGTATAATGGTAAAAACTATGGTCGGGGGTTCGTTTCTTACCCGCCAGACATGAATTCCGCTAATATTTAGTTCCGCATAATGGTCAAAACGATGGTCGGGGGTTCGTTTCTTACCCGTCAAACATGAATTTCGCTTATAATTTGTTCCGTATAATGAGAAAGCGAACCCCGACCATCGTTTTGACCACTTAATGCGGAACTAAATATTAGGAATTCATGCTGGCGGGTAAGAAACGAACGCCGCCGACCAATCGTTTTGATCATTATACGGAAGTAAATATTAACGGGATTCATGTCTGACAGGCGAAATACGAACCCCCGACCATAGTTTTGATCATAATACGTAGCTAAATATTAGCGCAATTAATGTCCGCGGGTCAAACACAAACTGCTAACAATTATTTTTTGTGAAATACGGAGATAAATATTAGCGTTATTAATGTCCGCGGGTCAACAACAAATTCCCGACTTTTACTTTTGACGAAATAGGGAGCTAAATATTGGTGATTTTCCAATGATATGTTTGATAAAAACGGGTGTGAACATTCGTAAAATTTCTGTAGAAAAATATGAGGGTGACTCTGAAAAAAATGGTCGCCCCAAAGAATTGTATTTTGAGGATTTTAAGGGGCAATTTGGATTCCGCCGAGGGCGAAATCGCCCGTCACCCCGGGTATTTCCGACGCTGGTAGGAAGTCAATGTTCCAGGTATTACCTTTTCTTTAATATTTGCAGAAAAAAAAATTAACCTTGAATGAACTTAAACCTTGGCAAATCAACTACAGCAATCCCATAATATAAAGTTCAATTAGTGACAACACAAAACAAATTATAGATCATTGCTCTGACTATGATAAAAGAATTTAAGACGTATGCAGAAGTAATTGAAAGAAATTACAGATTTAATATGCAGATTACAAGATTGCAATACTTACTCGACCATCCCTGACCCTCTTCTTAACCTCATTTCATCCTGAGTGCCAAAAGAGGACGCTCTTCGTAACACACCCTCATCACTCTCCGTACTCAACTGCCTTCGTTGGAGTTTTAAAGCTTTCAGAGTGGCATAACCATGTGCATCACGCGACGTGGTGAAGGCTGCGTTCGTCTCATACAGATTGGAATACGAGCTAAGATTCGGCGACAGAGTTTTTGATATCCTACGCACGAAGCTCGGCGTCCGCTTCAGGTTGTGCCGCTTCCGAAGCGTGTCCGAGGAGTGCACGCTTTTAACAGTCTGTGAGCTGGTAATGGTGCTGACACTGGACATTGACGATTCAACAGGGGGACTAGAAGGATTGGAATGCATGGATCCCACGCCACTGGTCTGGGAGGTGTCCGTGGCAAAACTCTCGCTGCGACTCTTGGACCCCATACTGCTGTTCCCGCTTTCGTTGCTGTCGCACCGGCGTTTCAGGCTGTGACTCCTGTCACGCGATTGCGCCCTCGATCTTTCGTGTATGACGTCGTGATTGAATCGCACACCTTCCGAATTCCTTTCTTTACACGTCCTTGAACTAGCGTCACTATTGCTACGTAATTTCGTGATCACCGAATCAAACGGCGGGGGTTCATCGTCGTCTTGCCCCTCTATCGTGGGCATCGTTTGTGCCCGGCGTAAGAGTGGAGTCCGGACCGCCCTCTCTACGACTGTCTTCCCAGAATCGGATACTTCCGTAATCCCGGGCAGCTGCTCTGTGGCTGAGTTCACGCGATCACGTTTGCCTAACCTAGCCAGCGGATTGGGCGAGGGCGATCTATCCTCGCTCGACACCGACGCCCGGCCATCACCGCCACCACTGTTGCCACTGGCATCGACCGCAACATCAATAAAGAAATCCGGGGCGGCTGTGAGGGGGCTTTGCACCGGACTAGGTTCTCCAGCAAAGAAACTAACATTCGGGTCGATTTTGATCCCACCATCTCCTGGGGTTTTTGGACTATCCATGGCATAGGGACTGTAGCTGGGCAAGCTCACTGGGGAGGGTAACTCTCGGGGGCCAAGATTAGGTTCCTCTGGTGGGGGCGGGGGTGGAGCTGGGGTAGTGGTGTCTCGGTCTTCCATGATGGGAAAGTAATCGCTGCGACTGTGACGGATACTTTCCCATCCCAGCGAGCTGAGAATGTCGGCCCCCTGCCTCGTCTTGCTTATAAGACCCATCACATAAAAGCAGGTTCTATGTCACAAAATAAGAGACATACTTTCAAGTGATTATTACAAAAATTATTGTTATGTGGAAGAGTTTCAGTAATGCATCTCATGATAACAATTACTTTTCGAATAGAAAATACATCAGACATGCACAAAATCTTAAGTAAAACTGAAACCAGAGCAGTGGATGGGTATGCCTATGCATTCCCACACCAATGTCAATTTAAATTGCAATGTCCTGTGGCCTTTCACCTTTGAACCCCAAAATCTAATCAGCCCATTGCTGCTCCATAATACATAATTGACTCAAGTTTCATTTAAATCCTATCAGCCTTTCTTAGGTTATCACAGAAACAAAATTCTACCAGACAGATTCATTTGGATGTACGAATCCATGCATGGATGGAACACTGGACGGACAACCCAAAAACATGATGCCTCTGGCACTGTTGGTGTGGAGGCATAAACTGAAAAAAAGTAACTTATATCAAAATTTGAACTGCCCATATACAGCTTGCCATAAATGTATCAATAAGTATATCAAAATGAATCTTATACGAGGTGTGGAAAAAAAAACCGACTGTGACTGTGACAGCCACGCCCATGACGCAATATCAATCGACCCACCGCTCATGTCACTGTGTTGCCCAAAATCTCATCAACATTCTGCTATAATATTGTTCATCTATCTCACTCTGTGCCCTTTCCTCGGGCTGTTAAAGGGCATGCCCCAACTACGCTCCATCACGATACCATAGGTGGCATAAACATGGAGCGTAGAATCCATCTGAAGTTCCTGGGTCAATTAGGTGGGGACCCCACCGAGTGCCTTGAGCTTCTCTTGTCGCGGGTGGGATCTTCTCCATAAGACTTCTGGAAAAACTAGAGACGCTAATTGAGCCCGTGCCCAACTAACCAAGGAACTTCAGATGGATTCTACGCTCCATGTTTCTGCCACCTATAGCATCGTGATGGGGTGTGGCAGGAAGGTGCCACTCAACAGCCCGAAGAAGGGGCACAGAGTGAGATAGGTGAACAATATTATAGCAGAATGTTGATGAGATGTTGGGCAACACAGTGACATGGGTGGCGGGTCAATTGACATTGCTTCTTGACCATGGCTGTCACAGTCTTGTTTCTTTTTTGTCACACCTCGTACATTATGAATTCAGGAAAAGGGTAGAGATATAAGAGTTATGATTGGGGTGAAGAGAATTGAGATGAAAAAAAAATTACCCCCGGACAGAGAAGACTTCACATTCCTCTGCTAATCTCAGCATGTCTGGTATGATGCCTTCTTGTTGCAGGAGTTTCAGTCCCCAGGTAGCACTGCCCGTGTGTCCCTGGTATGGACAAACACAAAACACAAGGATGAGGCAATGAAGAGGACAATGAAGATATGATGACATCACTAAACTTGAAATCAAATTATTGCAAACAGTTATACACACTTGATTCTACCATAACACGAGGTAAATCAATGCAAAGTGTATGTAAAGGCATCAACTAGTCAATCAGGATCATCGTCTCATTTACAGACTTTACCAACCCAGTTGCTTTCCCAACCCCCGGCTGTAAACTGGCAATACAATGTATCTCGTTTCTAGAGATTGCACGAAAGTCACATTTTAAGTTTGAATGTTTGCATTTTTCATGCAGTTATTTACATAACTTGAAATTGTGTTCCATAACAAAAGATGACATTAGATTTTCATATTACTCCAAACTATAAATTCATCATCATCTATTTCACGATATTTTCCAGTTTTTGCAATAGTACATAGTTCTGCAAGATAAATCTAGGATACTCGGCAGCATAATGATCTGGCAAGACTACATAACTTTGAGATATGCAATTTTCCCAAAATACACCCACCACTCCCTCCTCCACCCCATACCTCCCCCCCCCCCCTCCAAAAAAAAGTCATATCTTCAGCTGAACTTCCAGATTTTGACAGTTTCAATTCAGTAATTCTGCAGTTACGGTAGTCAAAGAATTCTTACCACAGCCCATATTGCAGCTTTCAGGTTGAGCACATTCTCCGTGGTGTCAATATCACCAAACCGTATTGCTTCACACAGGTCTGGGAGATGACCCTACAGATGGACAGACAGACAGACAGACAGAAAATACATAAAAACTAAATTCATTCTCATCTTTCGAGAGAATGGACATCTACGCAGCAGTAGAACATGAACATAGTGGTATACTGTGATTTGAATATTCATCAATTTGAAAGTATTGACAGGAAATAATATGATAGGAAGCAGCTTTGCAAGTGGGTTTACATGGTTCTAGAATGAAGTAAACTATTTCAGATTTCTGATGTGAAAGTTTCATGACTATATGTTACTGCTTATAAGAGAAGTACTATCAGAATTTTACTGCATCAGTCACAGTTATAGCTCTGATTTAATGGCTACACAAATTGCACACACACATGTAGAGTTAAGCTCCACTAAAAAGTGCTTGTTCAAATTTCCCCATGTAAAGTTCATTACAGAATAAAATTTGTTTTCTCCATTTCTCCCATTCTTGTTATGAACATTACATACATTAGAAATTAGTAACGGGTGATTACTGCATATTAATACATTGTTTTCATATAACTAGAAGAAAGTAATTTGAAAAAAAGAATTTATTTAACTTTGGTGGTATGAACTGGTCTTTAATCTGTGCTTACACAATCATTTCCGAATATTTTCCTTTTTCTGTGGAGACGTGCAATTGAATAGTATGTGAATAAATCAATGGCCTAATGAGGTAACCCATCAAAATAACTCAACAAATATTTATTTATTACATGAGAAATCTTTAGTCACAACAGAAAGTTCTACATGCATATAATCGGGATGTAAATGTGCTTGAAGGAAATGAACTGGACAACTGTTACTTCAAGTGAACGTCATCATTTTAATTTTTTTCTGAACTGCACCAAGAAATGGACTTGGTCCATTATTTTATTCAGATATTCAATCTTATATCTGACCTGTTTCTCCAGGAGCTCGCATCCAATCCTGTGCCTGACCAGCTGCCCATACAGGTGCACGGGGACGTAGACGTCTTTCCGCTGCCTGCGTTCGTCTTTCGACCTCCGCGTGAATCCGCCCACCGGGCGGTGGTAGCAAGTGAAGGCCTCGTTGATTTCTGTCTCCACCAGCGTGACGTACTTCCGGTTGAAGTACGTGTACCATCTTTCAAGCTCGTGGCCAGCATAGTTATTGTCGTGGAGGTATTTGAAGCCCTTTGTCGTTGACAGAAATCTACGAGAGATAGCGGTATGCATTTCCATCACTTCTATACAATTAAAGTCTCTAATACAACAATACCTAAAGCATGCTATACATTGTAACAAAATAAATTTGTCTTCAGGCATCAAAGTGCTTCTGAACATTGGTTTTCAAATTACTTGTAAAATGTGTGTGTGTATTCATTTAAATATAAATATTTTAGACAAGAATAGACAGTTTCTGACAAAGATGATAACTACAAATGTCCCAACAAACATAATGGACTTGCACAAAGTTGTATTTGCTTGCACAATTTAATTATGTTTGATAACCTAGTTTGTTTTCATGAAAATAAATGAATTTAGATTTAGTTGTCATGTGAAAACACAACCTCTCATCCCTCAGACGGGGGTTTTGCCCAGTGCTCCTTCCTTATTTATATTTTTCATGTTCTGGTAATTTATTTTTTTATTTTATTTTATTTTTCTAGTTTTTTATTTATTTTTTTATTTATTTTATTATTTTTTTTTTTATTTATTTTTTTTTTTTGGGGGGGGGGGGGGGGTAAGTCCTAGAAAGACATTAAAATCAACCAGCAGACTGCACCACTGCTGAAATCAACTGTTCCCTGTGAACAGTAATACTCTTGTCTTTCTATAAAACATACAAACTTTAAACTGTTGGAAGAGGTTTTGCCCAAAACTTCTTCATTTTTTCCCTTTTGAATTTTGGTGTGTGTGGTGTGTGTTGTCGGGTTGTTCTGGCACCAACACCTACCAGCAGCACCCATCACTGCTGAACCAGCCGTACCTTGTGACAGCAATGCTTTTTTATTAGTGAAAATTTGAACAGTTATTCACTACAAAAGGGTTTACCCAGTGTGTCTTTTTCAAGCATTTGTTGTTTTGTTTTTTTTTTTACGTGCCAAGAATTACCAGCAGACCCCAGCACTCCTTGATATCAATCATGTCCACTATTGTTTTTTTTTGTGTGTGTGTGAAAATGTAAATTCTCATTTGTTGGAAGGCGGTGTGCCCTTACTTATGACCTTATTTTTTGAGGAGGGAGAGGGTAGTATGCAAGCACAGATTCTATTTTGGCAACTAAACAACATTCCACACTGACTTCAGCAAAGACTACTTTAGTCATTCTTTGCACAGGAGTGATAACACAGGGCCTGTAAAAGTAGTAGTAGTCTACAGCACAAATTGTTCAGACCCTGTTTTGCACAAAAGACCAAAGAGGATCTGCATGTGCAAACTACTGTATCTCAGGCACCTTAAGCTACAAACAGCTCCCACCAACCCCCCCCCCCCCACCCCAACACCCTTTCAAATATGACTGCTGAAACCACACATACCCTGTCAGTAGTGAGGCTTCCATTTTAGGGGAACTCTCATTCATTGCAAAGGTGGTTTGACCAATATTTATCACCTACCCCCCTTTTCTTTGGGGGAGGGTAACAGTATTAGACACCTAAGGCTACTAACAGCCACCCACCCTATCACTGCTGAAACTATCCCTACCTTGTAAGCAGTAATGCCCCCCTGTCTCCCATGTGGAGCAGCGGCGGCCTCATCTGTACCAAGCTGTGTAGATTGGCGTCGTCCTCACACGCCTCATCAATGATGTCTAGCGCCGCCACGCTGACGCCGCGGCTCCTGTCGTGGAGTTGCGTGATGAGGAACTCCATGCCCCATATGTGGAAGAACGGGGTCTGGGCCCTGAGAAGGACTCGTAGGTGGTTGGTGGCGTACAGTCGCATCGGCTGGAAAAATTGACAAGATGGATCAACTTGGTTATTTGTCAAACAATTTATGTAGATGCAGAATAAATTTGCTGTTCATCTCTGTATTATCAAATTAATGATAAATAAGATCAAATGCTTGATCTGATAATTTTTTAATGACTCAGAAAAAAAAATCATCAATTTGATAATACAGAGATGAACAGCAAATTTATTCTGCATCTTAAATTCTCTCTGCAAACCTTTCAATTTATGTAGCATTGATTTCGCAGGCATCATGAGGTTATGACAATATTCACTCACAACTTAAAGTTCAGTTAGTGAAATGGACATATTCACATGATGCACCCTTATCATACACCCCACATCCTAAACCAAATGCTATTATAGAATGGTTGGATGAATCTCTGCAATGTGATTGGTCAATTACCGTGCAAGAATTTTTACTGACCGCACGCGATACTAGCGATACTACAAATCGATCACGATACTCTTTGCACGCACGGTGAACAACACGGTATAGGCAACACACACACAGTGACCACCTAAAACGAAGTTCAATTCAAGTGCATTTTGTCTGATCACGATGAGAAGTCTGCAGAAATTGAATGCATACATACAGATTCAGATGCCTCTCATCCCCCAGAAGTGAGAAGAAGATTAATAGAGCTAACATAGGTAAATTTACTTAATTTAAACTCGTATCATGTCCGTCGTGTGAGCAGCTCAGCTGCGGCGGTGCGGGTCAATTAGCTGTACATGTAGTAGACAGGAGAGTCCGTACTGCGAACAGTGCGCAGTCTTTTACTGTAGGTACAACACTTTACTGTCTACTAATTACAACGAATACAAATGTCGGTGATTATCAACGTTCCTACACGTAATATCATGATTATTTTTGGCAATAATGTAAGTTTTCTTGGAGCAGTTGTGATTTTAAACCAACTTATAGCGTGATGAACTAAATAGGAGAGCATGAAGACTCAATTTCTGTTAATGACGAGTAAAATTCATTTAGATAGAGGTTTTTTCTGAAATTCAGCTTGTGTCATGTGTGTGGCTTGTGGCTGTGCAAAACGCAGCGCAGTGAACTCTACGACTGTGCACGGTGGCGGCCTACTAAAAATGCCCATAGGACATATGCAGGGACCTTTGCAATGTGTTAATTTCACCTAATTTGACCATTTCTTGGTGATAATATTTAGCTTAATTACCCCAAACCTGTTTTTATCACATTTTCTGACAATCCTGCACTGAAAAGTGGGAAAATTTTGTCCCTTTTCCTGACATTATGTCATTTGCAGTAAGCTTACAAAACCATGCGTCCGGTAAAAAAAATTACCGGACGCATGATTTTACCATGCATCCGGTAAACTGATGTTAATGGAGATTTTAGCCCTTTTGACAGATTCCGGGGCCCATTCTATAAAACAGATGATGCGCAGGTTGATTTCTTGGGTCGAGTAGGAATTTTGTACATGCGGTACCTCTGAATTTTGCCCAAACCCTCTCGACTGCGCCTCGTGGGTTCGGACAATTCAGAGGTACCTTGTGTCCACAATTCCTACCGACCAACTCAAACCTGCGCATCATTTGTATACTAACAAATGGCCTCACACCTACCCCACGCATAAATCCCTAATATTCATACCTACACTTCTACCTAATTCCCATATCTATATCAAATACCAAATGTAATATCCTCTTTGATACTGAACCCCACCCACCACATACCACCACACCCACCAGATATCACCACACTCAGACACACACCCCATACCCCTAATTCCATACTACCCTCCTACTAAACTCTACATTTACACCTTATGCCAATTACACCCCACCACACCCCACCCCTATATACTACTCCCTGCATATCCCATAGTCAAACCACACCAGAAATTTGCTGTGTCCACAGGAAATGGATGCCCCCCGCGTAATGCGATCAGTAAGCATTTCTTAGTTCTTTAGTATTTTAGTGTCATCTACCTTCACATCAAAACTTATTCAATTATGTCCAGTATCTTTTAAGTTGTTGTGCAGAAACCAATGTGCATATATAATGAGCTGTGATCTTTGACCTCTGACCTACCTACACTGCCCCCATGACAATAGGGCATAACCTGACATTTTTTTTTTCAAATTGAGTTAATTACGTGTAGGGATCAGTACTGTTAACATGCAGAACAAAAAAATATATTAATGTAGTAGTGTCCCTTTGTTTCATAATCTGCTTGTTAAAAGGACACTGAATAGGGCTTCAAGGTTTTGAACAAAACACATTTTGCTCAATATCTCCAAAACACCAAAATGTCAGTTATGCCCTTTTGTCATGGGGGGGGGAGGAAGGAGGGGTTAGGGGGAGTATAGCACAATATAAAATTGTGTACCTCTGATGCAGATGCTAGCATCTTGGCTAGAACCATCCTTGCTAGCCCATCCCTCTTGTAATCCAGACAGGTGACTACCAGCTTCTGAAGGGTCTCATGGTGAGGCATGGAACAGATGTCTAGAAGACTGTAAGACATAACATCAATATAAAATTTGACTAAGATTTCTCATTTTTTATTGGCAGCCAATTTGTGTATTTATAAATCCGTTTCATGTGACCCATCACTATGAAAGTGTTATTTACTCATTTATTTATCTATTTATTCATTTACTTATATTTATATACTTTTACTATTTTATTTTATTTATTCATTATTCATTTATTTTATGTATTTATTTATGTATTTATTAATTTTCATTGATTAATTAATTTATTTACTTATTCACGTACATAGTTATCTGTTCATTTATTCATTCCTATAATATACTTATTTCCTTATATTTATATTTTTTATATCCTATATTAGTTTCCTTATTTACTAATTAATTTATGCTATTTACAATATTTTGATTATTAAATTCATTTAGTAATATATTTATACATGCACCTATTGATTTACTTAAACATGTATGTCTCATTATTTATTTGTTCATTCAAATATAAATAAATAAATACATATTAAAATATTTGTTTATTTACTTATTTTCTAATTTGTTTATTTCTTTGGCATTATGTTGCTATCCCTTGCTGTGGTCATATGCTAGAAGTTAGAACACTGAAATGGAAAAAGGAGCTATTGATTATCCAGAAACATTTCACAGATACATCTGTTAAAACCATGAAAATATGTATTGCTTACTATTGAAACACAGATGCCTTTTCCAGGATCTTCTCGCCCTCGTGGGTCTGGGAGAGCTTGCCGACGAGAAGGAAGTAGTCCTGACTGAGGGTGGTCTGGATGCTGGGTGGACTGAAGATGGCCTGGGGAGGCAACTCGTTACGAGGAGCCATGCTGATCTCAAGTAGACAGTCACTGATGTCCACCGCCAACTCCATGATCAGCTTCTCTGCATCACTCTGGGGAGGACATTACAATTCAATTCCGTCTTTATCAATTCTCCCTGTTTGAATCTTTTAAACTGTTCATTGAAATGTATGTATGTTTAGGGAGAAGTATATGGATATAATCTTCTGTTTGAGCATAGATTTGGAAGAAGAGGGAGATGAAGAAGAACAAGAAGGAGAAGGAGAAGAAGAAGAAGGAGAAGGAGAAGAAGGAGAAGGAGGAGAAGAAGGAGAAGGAGGAGGAGAAGGAGAAGAAGAAGAAGGAGAAAAGACGAGGAAGAAGAGGAGGAAGAAGAAGAAGCAGAAGAAGAAGAAGCAGAAGAAGAAGAAGCAGAAGAAGAAGAAGAAGAAGAAGAAAGAGAACAAGAACAAGAAGAGGAGGAGGAGGAAGGTGTATAGATGGCATAAGCAGAGGCATCATTGATATTTGAAGAAAAAAATGATCATTGATAGAAGATTTCATACGCGGGGTGGATGACAGCATAGGAAGTTGCTTTTCGTTCACATCAAATGCTGTGAACTGTGCAGTGGTTTTATTTTTTAATTTCGTGAATGTAGCATCAACCACAGAAATAATAACATGCAAATACGTTCAATCGAGTAGGGGATAATAAATTATGTATAGTAACTTGAATGACAGCAAATTTACCATTCATAAAATTATCAACAAGTGCCAACTTGCAAAAATATCTCCATGCAAAAAATATGCTTTTTTGAATACATGCAAAAAATATTGCATGTTTGGTATAACATCTTGTCCACTCTACGATTGAATTGTCCTGATAGAGAACTTCTAAGACTTTTTTTTCCTCCACTTACCTCATCACAACTGAGGAGATAGTTGAGTAGCTGGCATCCGGTGATGGTGTACATTTGAAGGTCATTGCTCCTTGTCAGTTCCCGACCAAGACTGACGACAGAGTACTGCTTGCTCATTGGTTTATAGAACTCCACCAGACGTCGGAAAAATCTGCCAAGAAAATCACACAATAATATAGATCCCAGGGATATTCAACTATTCCTTTCATCAAATAATCAAATAACAGAACCCTTACAAAAATGAACCATGGTACATACTTCATGGTTTTGACAAATATATCCATGATTTTGGTCAGATACCATTACGACCATGAGATTCCCATGTTAAGATGTTCATTTTTATAAGGGAAGTCATGCCTGACAGAAACTGAATACAAATTGCACATGCATTGTCATCTTAATATCAAATACATTACATAAGGTACATGTACATACTGAACTGTACCTAACACTTTACATATGTGTGTTATGTGTATATACATACATGTACATGTTTGCGTGGATTTATAGAGAAATACATAGTTCCTGCAAAATGGACTGAAGGAAATAAATCAAACTAATGCACTTTATTTCACACTAGTACCAATTTATGTTCAATTATATGACACATAAATACTTACCTGTTGATATTTGCATCTTCAAACCGCTTTAAGTTGATTCCTCCTTTCTGCAATATGGAAAAGATATAAATACATCGGTATTCACATGTCTTGTAACAGAGGAACAACATTTTCTTTCATTTACCAATTCTAAAATACATACACACACACATACACACACATACACCTTCTCTCACAAATACACACACACACACACAGAAATAGTTGAATTTTCATATTGACAATTGACTTTTCTTTGCTAAACAGGAAGAGAGTTAAATCTCATCTTGAACATCTTTCCACAGAATTTGATTGTAAATTCTTCATCAGTGAATTTTTTAATAGCTAAATTCCAAAGAACCTATCACATTTTCACATTGTTTTATTGTTTTCCATGACACAACAGATAAAACTAACAATGCGGTCAAATCACAAAGTATGACGTATATAACTACATGTAACTTCAATTTGTGATTATTATTCTCACATGATAAACAGACACACACACACAACACACCATAGATGTGGCTAGCCCAGCCACACACAGGGATTATTTTCAGAAGTATTAAATCCCTATTTCATTATTCAAATTAGCAACATTATTTCTTTCAATGGCACTTCCAAAAGAGGAGAAATGCATTACAAATTAAAAAACAAAAGAAAAATTTATATAATTTTTTGGTCAAACATTGCCAATTTGCATGAGAAATAGTGGATTTTCGATCAACAAAAGCATTGCAATTTAAAGCTTTCTTGCTCATTTTTCATTTGAAAAAAAATCCTGTTATCAAATCTGACATTGGACTGTGATAAATATAGGCTCAAATTGAAGGGGAAATTTTCCTCTTTCTTTTGAGCTACATGTATTTTCCTTTATTTTTTTTACTCCTAATTCATGAGTTATGATAAGAAATATCATAAAACCCACAAAATGTGAGATTTGTGCATGGATGGGTCATTACCTTAATAGCTGCTCCTATCAGCTCCCAGTTCCACGCCCTGTGGTCTTTCGTCGTCAGCACCAACGTCTCTTTGATCATAGTTTGAACCGCCGAGTCGTCGCTCTCCTGCCAGGAATTCAACATGACATTTTCTTTTAAAAACAACACTAAGTCGCATTTTCAAACAGATGGACACAGTGAAACTGATCCGACTGCATGCATACAACACCTGAGCACCCCATGCGGACTTATAATATCATGCATACAAAGAGAGGGATAGAGAGAAACAAGTGGAATCGAGAGCGTTTTCACACAGCGGTCATCGTGATTGTTATCACGACATGATCGTGGCAATTAGACCACTTTTTAACAATATATATGTATTCTCGAGGCATTTTTTCTTCCACAAGCGAGGGTGTTATTATTTTGCCTTTGGTGTTTTCGACCCCTCCACTCATGACATGAAATCTCTGCTACTGGTAGAAATACTGTTAGCAATTAGAGTGAAGGGTTATTGCAATCATGTTTACAATCACGATTTGGGTGACGTGTGAAAACAGTCCAAGTCACTTGGAATCAAGATTTTACCCTCTGAACACCATGCATACCATAACAGAGAAAAAGAAAAGAGTTAGATCAACTTGCCTTCAGGACTCCCCCCATTACTGCATCAGTAAACTCCTTCAACTTTATACGGAAGCTTAGAAGTGCAGTAAGACAAGTTGTTCTACTTGCCAGGGTGCCTATTTTTCACGCCAACACGACTAGATGTAACAACTCACCATGGTGTTTAGTTTAGGAGAAGACGGTGAAGCTTTGAACTAGCCAAGTCATCCAAATATTAGAAGGCGACTTGTTAAAACTCACAAATGGTCCTTGTATAGGCCAAGAAGGTAATTTATTAAAGTTTGACATAACAGCAATTTGTGTAATAATAGTAAATAATGATACGCATGAACTTGTAAAGGCGCCTTGTTTAAGATGAAGGTGACTTGTTAAAATTAGCCACAGCATCTTGTTTTAATAGGAGAAAAGGTAATTAGACACCTTGGCTTTAGCCAAAAAACAAGTTGCCTTCCCACCTTTTTGCTGCACTTCTATAAGCTTCAGTAGCTTTGTATGTAATTCAATTACCATGTGGATGAAGGGGTTAGAGAGTGAATATGCACTCAAATACTTTGAATGGGTAGATAAGTTATTGTGCATTTGGTTAAAGCATGCAGATCTTTAGCAAAAGTGTGTAAAAAAATAACACCCTTGTACCTACTTTGAAGTAGAGACAAAACAAATTAATACAAATCAATAAAAAAAAAGGCAAAAAAAATACTTACCTCAGGTTATACCTTTCTGCAAAATTATTCTATTCATTTACACATTGTTGTTTTATGTTTACATATTTTTGGGCTGCTGTACATTTCTTTTAAGATTTGTATATATTTCACATCAATCAGCAAACCAGCAAACAAAGCCAGGTCACACCATATCAAGATGTCTGTTTTCTACATTTTTTTTTCTTTTTTTTACATGTGATACTGGGTAGTTATTCTTTCAATAAAACTGTACTTTATCAGATTTGTTTTTAGTGATGTTCCTTTTTTTAGGTCATCCTTATTTTTTTAAATGTCATTTTTGTATATTTCATTGATGGGGAGGGGGAAACTTATGTCCATCTAAGTTACATGTTCAATGCCTCATTACTTTAACTCTATGTTAACTAGGAGAGGGTCAATTTGACCCCCCCCCCCAACCAATTTTGCGACTATTCCGCCACGCAAAATTTTTGCCCGCGTCACTCACAGACTTTTTACTTTCAAGTCTTGCGCATCTTTTGAGACCATTTTCACAAGAATCGGACGTACCGTTACGACGCTGCGTGACTTTTCATACATGCATGTCAACCCCAAAATTGCTCAAAAACATGATTTCGTGTACAAAATCAATGCAAATTGTGTTTTCAGCCAAAAATCATAAATGTATGATTATTTTTGCTTTTACTGGTTGAAATGAATTGTTATGCGGTTTATGATTGAAAAAGTGTCCCCAACAAATTCCATCGAAATCACAATAAAAAAAAAGGTCAAAAAAACAAAGAAATACATAAGAAATTCACAAAACAATAAAATACATAAGAAATTAAATATGATTCGGCAAATTTTTTTGTAGATAATTGTTAGAAATGTCAGAATGAATATTTTCATCAAAAATTAGCATTCTATTAGCTATTGTACGTGAGTTATAGATGAAAACATAATTTTATGCACTTATTTGCATAATTGATTACTTAAAAAATAGAAAAAATATGTTTTTTGAAAATTTGACTGTACAGTCTTGTAGTTTACATCCGTCTCTATGCACATGCAAATTTTCGCAGCAATCACGCAATCACCAGCCGAGAACTGGAGGGGGGGCAAATTCCCCCCCCCACCCCCAAGTAAAAACCTGGTCTGAAATAGCCCAGTTAAAATAGGGTTAAGCTTTGATGTCTTTAGTGATTGTTCTTTTTTTTACTAATTTCTGAAGAAGTATTTAAAAGTATGGAACACACGGTACTGGATTAAGAATTTTTTTTTTCATTTTGTATTTCTTTCACATCACTTTACTTTTTTAAAGTAGTGTTTAACCGTAAAATAGCCAGTCTTTCAGACCCATCTCACAGCCAAAGGAGGTAGATTCCACGCAAAACTTCTAGGGGGTGTATTCAAACCCCCTACCCCCCACGCCATTTAGGGTTAAGTCTAAAAAATCTGGCACATAAGGTATTAGATTATGCCTAGTTTTTTGTAACGTTTAGCACTTTCCATGTTTTTTTTTTAATTAGCACTGTAGCATTTAAGTTAAGAAGTCTGGCACACAAGGTTAGTAAAACAGACCTGCGTAGATCGGTTGGCAATCTTCTCCCGTGAACCAACACCTAGAGCTGATGAAAAGGACCGGCTTCGTGACTTTTATTTTGTAATTAGAAGAGAAAAGTGACATGCATTAATCGATTTTGCAGGTGCAAATATGTGTATGCACCACACAGTACACACAACGTCCATAGAGCTATTATTTTTCTGTGTGTTTAGAGTTAATCTACAAGAAAATTACCTGTATTAACTTTTGTTTCCAATTAGATAAGAAAAGAGATCAGCATTTTATATCAATACTGCAATGAAACTACAAAAACACAATTCATGAAACAGTATAAGACAGCCTTCTTATGAGTTGTCAGATTTGTTTTCAATCCACTGAGTGAAATCTGATTTAAATTGATTGATGAAAATTGATTGAAATGGATATATTACTGCTGTGTTTAATTAATTCAAGGCATTTGGCTGAAGTTAATAATCTAAGGTGATTTCATCTGATGACTTTGAGAATCAATTAAAATCTATTTTTCTATTTGATAATCATTATTTTTAACTTCAAAATTTTAGGAAGAGAATAATATATGGTATTTTATATTCAAAACATTGAATAACATATTATTTTTCTTTACACACAAAATATTGTTTCTTGATCAAAAGTTGTGTCTTTTAAAAAAAAACAACTAAAAAAATATTATTGAAATTATCTTTATAGTTCTACTTACATATTAAAACATTGACCATAAAAATTATGAAGACAAAACTAATGAACAGCTTTTTGTAAATCTCAATCCAATGATTTGACAAGTTGTTTTGATGGATTTTTGTTGGGAGGGGGCACACAGTTGTTCTTCATTTGTTTTTATAAAATCAACTTTTCTAAAGACTAAATTTATACAGATTTGCAGTTGTAGTGCATCAGAGATAATTTATTTTTAGGCAAAAAAACAGCTCAATGTTTTTGTTGATTCATTCATTAAAGAAATCCATGCATGATGATCCAGACTTTTTACATCATAAAAATTTATGTTAAAAAACAACATCCATTTGAAAACAAAATTATTTGCAGGTCCATTATCTGCTAATTAGTTAGCATTTTATCATCCTGTACTTTTGAAATTCAGTGAGGTATTACATAATGCCACCAATGTGCAGCTGTGATGGTTAGTTATATTAGTAGCATCTGTAGGCGACCATGCTGACAAATTGCCAAAGTTTAACATGCCCAATATTTATTAGTTCATGCTGCTAGCACAGAGTAACTAATGTTAGTATAACAAGCTATGCTACGTATTATACAGCTCGTGTGACAATCAGTATAACATTATATTACAAGATCCAACTTTTATGGACAATTTTCAGCATTTGTACACAACTATCAATCTATGTGTAGCTGGCATAATGCTGGAGCATACACCAGTATTATACATATACATACATATACATTCATATACATATATTACATATAAATATACACGTAAATATATACATACTTCCACACATACACATATACATACAAATGTACTATACACATAAATAAATGAACATGTGGGCATTTTCACTGCCTTGCAATACTTTGTAAACATGTCTGACAATTTCTTTCTTAACGTTTGAAGTATGATTTGTCTGAAGTAAGATAAAGTACTACACTACGTCAAAAAAAATTGTCCTTTCTTACCTGTTGAAAAATGGTTCACATAGTTAACCATCACAATTAAAATCCTTTTCTTTAGTTTACTTTTAACTTTTTAATATGCATGAAATCAGTATTTATAACCGTCTCTAAACTTCTTAAATTTTCCTGAAAAATTCCTCTGAACACAAAATTGTTTCTGTTTGCACAATATATATAATACAACTGCTACGGTCACTATGCTTGCTAATTTCATTTCATTATACTATGTTATATTTATAAAATATCAGGTGTAGAAAAAGAGATAAATAAATTTACTTATAAAGAATTGGACCATGTATTTTGGTCTTCAGTAATGTACTATACTTAACATAAATCAGTCAGGGGCACATGACATCATGAAATTTTATCTCCTAACAACAACAACAACATATAAGTTATTTCTAATCTAATGAAGTTACTCAAAGTTAACAAACCATGTTATGTTTAAAGATACTACCTTTAACATGATTATCACGTTCTGATGTTATACCTATGACAATGACTACATATTAATACTAAAACGGACAATGAAATTAGCAAATTGATTAAGAATTAATTTACTTGTTATCTATGAACAGCACAGAGTTAGTCTTATAAGAAACACACATCTGTAAATTTCTATCCCTAATTTTCTTCAATTGATTTACAAATCACAAATCTTTTCTGTTCAGTTAATGACACCTTGTCAGTCTGGAAACATTATACTATACCCTACAAGATAATAAACATATTTATACTCCATACAAATAATTCAATAAATCTTTAGCAAATGGCCAATACATAAATTATATTTTGTTTATAAAATGTCTTACCCTTGATACAGTTAGTGTATCCTTGTTCTTTTCTGTGGCCTTTCGTTGTGCCATGAACGTGTCAGAATTGCTGAGGATGTGATCGAGGTACAGGCTGCACGGCACCACTCCACGCTTCTTTAGTTCATGATGCCTCTCCAGGTTGGTCACGGCAGCACTTGCACGACTGGAGTAATACAGATAATTTAGCATTCAGTCTGATAATTTGAAAATTGTGTAATGATTTCCCTTACCTAAAGATATGCTCATCATGGTAATCAGTTAAAATGATTTTATAATGTCAAGATTCACAAAAATGTTCATATCTTACGAAGCCGCAGGGTTGAAAAATCGAGGTAGCAGACAGAACATAGATTGGAATGGTAACAGGGGCCAGAACTATCGTATGTTGTTGCATATGGCTTTTAACCCTTTAGCACCTGAACCACCCGAAACCACCTCTCTTATTACTTCCTAGAC
>JZLH01S0309134.1:26940-44611 GCA_001188425.1 Eucidaris tribuloides
CCAACATCCTTTCAGCATTAAATTCAATCAATTTTACTGACACATGATTGTTTAAGTTTCTTTAATTTATTATATGTTTTCTTAGTATCTGTGATGAAGTTATCTTTTCCGGTAAGCATTTCATGTTGATAGTCAATACTAATTTTAGCTCTTCGAAACCTGCAATTGTTGGACGTTGTCAATTTATCAAAATCCTTGAAAACACGAAAAAAGGCAATGGTAATGGAGCCATGATCCCGCAATAATTGGATTAGATTTGAATCTCTGTGTTATATAAGGTCTTGAACTATGGCCGAGCTGTTTACAGAAAACAGGACTGTGCGCATTAAACCATAAAACCATAAATAAAACTTATCGTAAAAAGTTTGATTCTCCGCAGTCAATTATTTAGTTTAGTGAAATGTTAATTGTCGGGCTGTCCAAATAGATTATTGGGTGGCTAAATAGGTATATGTTATAGTATACCCAAAAATAAGCAACACAATTCAGGAAGTCTACATAACTTGATAATGTGAAATGGATTGTAAGGGGATTCCGGCTTGTATGTGGTGGGGAATGCTAGGCCAAGGCTACACGTACCTCCTACAAGTGTGGTTTGATGCTCAAAGCTGCTTGTTTGAAAGAATCATTTGACATTGTTTACCGCCTTAAAATCTGAGTTACATACAGTACATTGTACATAATGCTTTGCGTGTCTTTGATAAGGTCAGGAAATGCAGCCACAAGCAAAACTCTTCTTCAAAATGAAAATGTTGAACAATAAAGAAAAAGAGCTGTCTGTAAACCAGGGCTCCACACTAACTTTTTTGCCTGCTTGCCCATCGGGCAAGTGAAATGATCACTTTTAGATTTTTACTTGCCCGAATGAAAGATTTACTTGCCCGATAAACAATTAACAAAAACATTAAAAATGATTTCTCACTAAATTTAAACAATAAGGCTTTTTATAGCATTGGACATTTATTACTTTAACTCTGGGGGTTGCAATAGATGTGATTTATGAAGTTGAGTCATGAAATTAAATAAAATGAACGAAATAATGTTGGAATAGACCTGAACACAAAATTTTAGACATATATTTGATGTTATGGACATATTTTGCTCATTTCATGATCAAAATTTTACTTGCCCAAGTAAAGTTTAACATTTTGAGTTTTTACTTGCCCCACATGAAATTTTACTTGCCTCGGGCAAGCGGGCAAGTGCTAGTGTCGAGCCCTGTGTAAACACTGTACAAGTACATCACCAGGATTTTCAACCAATGGACCACAAAATCAATTTTGTTCAAATAACACACACATACACACACACACACAAATATGAATTTTAACTTGGAGACTTCAGGCATCATTTCTGAAACATCGGGTAGGGTCGGTCATGACTGTTGACCGGGTTGCTCATGACTCTGAATCGTCAATACAAATCTGCCATTTTGTTTATCAATAATTTTTTGTTTTTTTTCAGATTGAACCGTGTGTTCTGTTAAGTGTATTAATGTGAAAATGTTCCCAGTGGTCTTACGAACTTGTAGGGCCTTTAGTTAAAACTTAAGGGAGTTTCCATGGTAACAGATGAAGTCAGGTACTCCTTTTTTTGGACTTTACGTTACCAGTGTAAAAAAAAGTCTTATTACAATGTCAAGTATTGCGAACATTTTGATATATAAGTTTAACAATTTCTCTTCTTTTTTTTGACAAAATCATTACGTTAATTGAATCTTGTCATATAATGAGTTGGTAACGGAATGACGTAAAAGAGACATGGTTTTTCAAGATAGATGTTTTCCAATCTGTGATATTGATATGATTCAACGTGTTTTGCGTGTAAATTTGAGATTGGTCTTTACGTTATTTGATCATGAAATAAGCTATCGAGATATTATTTACAGCTCTATTAGGATTAACGTTTGCGGTATGGATGATGGTAACGAATGGTGGAGGTTATTCTGAAATATTGTAGTTAAGTATCATTTTGTTGGAAAAGCAAACGAGTTAATTTACTTTAGTATGTTATGTGTCTTGTTTAAGGAAAAAAGTGCTGAAAAATTTATTTTGCTGTTTTTTGCATAAATGGACATTTTTTATTGTAGTCGAATATTGTTTGTTTCAGTGGTGTTCTCTAGGAGCTATGCTAGTTAAAGACAGAAATTTGGTGAAATGATGAGCTCCATAGTTTTTCAATAATTATGGGCTTCAACCACTGTAATGTAAAATGTTTGGATTAAGAGCTTTTTGAAGTTTTTGTTTGTACCACGTTCGCGTGGGGGACTGCATACCAACCATTTTCATTAAGTTGTATGGCATTGGATAGAGCGTCCGCTCACGAAACGGGAGGTCGCGAGATTCAAGCCCGTTCAAACGCGGCGTTGTCAGACATAAGACGTAAAGATGGGAGTTGCTGCTACCCTATTTGGGCCGTTTACTTATTTAAGGGTGGCAAGATCTATTGGCGGCTGCTCAGTGGTGCGGGCCCAATTCAATGGGCAAATGACATTTTGGATGATTCTATTCTCGATATAAAAATTAACTTTTGTCAGTTAGTCAGCATGTTGTGCACTGGGCACTCACTTAACACTCTGTTATTGATGGACACATGAGGGATCCTGCAGATCGGTACCGGGTACGCATTGGTGCAGATTATGTCATCTATCCATTCAGAAAACACTCAAGAGTTCACTTTACTCAGAGGTGGGATAAAAGCGCAGTATAAAAACCAAGACTACAATACAAAGTCACAGAGTCATAGAACACAAAACCCTGCTGCTTGTTGACCTTAGGATGACCTTAACAGAGTGTTGCACAAGGGGGGAGGGGTGGGGAGGATGCGATTCATGGCTGGCTGGTTGCAGCTGCTGGTAGGTGGAAATACCCAGTGGAACCCTGACCCACATGTATTGAAGTTCTAACGAAAGAAGTATTACTACAGTGCTGCGTTCACAGGATTTGATCAGGGTGATTTCAAATGGGAATCAAAGAAGAAGTATTACTACAGTGCTGCGTTCACAGGATTTGATCAGGGTGATTTCAAATGGGAATCAAAGAGGAATGCATGCATGATAAATGAAGAGCTCGCAACTAAAAGGTGTTAAATTCACTTTTCGTGAAAAACAAGTCATTAGCATCACTCAATACATTGGCCAACCACTTGTCTGGTTACAGAATAAAATTTGGCGCTGAATTGCACAGACAAATAAAAAATATGATGTGTTTTAGACCCGATTTACTCCAAGCTTTTAGGCCGGCCTAAAGCTTGGTGTAAATGCAAAGGAGGCCTGAGGCCCTCCCCGATTTGGGACTACCTCTGGAGGTAGTCTCCGGCCGGCCTAAATCCGGTGTAAATGCAAAGGAGGCCTCGGGCCCCCAATTTACCACGCCATGCGTAGCAGTTACATAATACACAATGCCAAAACTCGCGAAATAACTTCCAGTGTATACATAGCGGCAGGTAAACCGAGAATCAAACCATAGTGAAACCAACTCTCGTAAATTTTTTTAAAAAGAAAACAAAATACATGAACTATTACATCCGTTAGGTATCTTTTTTTTTGTACTGTTGTTACGAACTGCATTATGTTGTATCAACATTACACAATGAAAAATTGCTGTTTACTTCACAGTCTCATTCCAACATTTTTTTTTAATCAACTCTCTTGCGAGAAACTTATGTTGGGAGGGATACACTATACGTGCAACGTGTATAACCAAGGAGGTTATTTGTACCTCCTTGGTATAACAAATCGCAGACGAAGGAAATATACTGTTTTCTTTTACATCAACTAATATTTGGTGTAAATGCACAAAATTGCGGGCCCTGGGCCTCCAATTTAGGCTGGCTCAAGGCCGGCCTTGGGCCGGCCTTTTGGTGTAAATCGGGTCTTAGTTTCAATTTCCCATAAGCACTCGTACATACTCCAGCAAAGAAATGTCCTCATCTCCGAATTCATGAAAGGAAATTGGATTTAGTGCCTTTTGCTTGCAAGCTCTATATATGATCCCGGGATGACTCTGGCTCCAAATGCGTATGTTGAACTCAGCTCCAAACCTTTTTCTTTTTTTTATTCTATTTTATTTCTTTTTTATTTAATTAAGATACCTGCTTCAGTCAGAGGCTGTGTTCTTCAGACTGGGGCTAAACTAAAACACTAACCCTAAACCCAATCCTTACCCAAACCTGAACCAAAAACTCACTAACCAACTTTGACCTTCTGTTTTGGGAGATAGTACTGTATATGCCATATATTTCTGAATTTCTTTTACATATGGATGGTTGAAGAAAAGGATTAATTGATGAATGAATGAATGAATGAATGAATGAATGAATGAATGAATGAGTGAATGAAAGGATGGAGAGCTAAATGGATGGATTAATAAATAATGAGAGAATGAAAGAATAACTGAATAAATAAATGGATTGATGAATGAATGGATGAATAGATGGCTGAATTTATTGATTAATGAATGAATAGGTGAATGGGCGGGTGAATGAATGACAAAAAAATGAATATGAGTGAAAGAGTGAATGAATGAATTATAAGAGGATGTTGAAGGTGAATCAATGAAAAAATAAATGCCAATGAAAATGAATGGATGATTAGTAACTAAAGGCTACAAAAACAATCCAGATGACACAGCATGATTTTGAGTCAAGACCACTTGGGGACAGCCAAACGGGTTACTAACTTCCTGTTGTGGTTGGACAAATAGGGATCCTCCTAAGGTGCCTGGAGCACCTAGCAAAGTATGGATCCCTTTTGAATGGCTAGAACGTGTGGGAATCGGATGTGCCACGTATTAAGTCTATGGGCATTCCAGAATCTCAGAGGCAATGGGTTAATATTACACTGGTATAGAAGGAAATACAATTTAAGTACATCTAGCATAATTCAGGAGCTGGAAACTCAACATTTCTTTCTTGATTGAACAATTTTATTTTGCATATCTCAAATCAACATAACAACAAAATATATACATTGCATAAGTTCTCATGCAGAGTAGTATTCACAGAGTAGTATTCACTGACAAACTGATATGATACTGCTGAACTCAGTCTGACACACAGGCTACATAAGAGGCTAGTGTTTTGTCCATAATAATTCATACTCTAGATATCAACTGTTCAATTTCACAGATATGGCCTTCACAATTAGTTAAGTAGATTAAGTGATGTTTTGTTGTGCTTCTGGAGAGTTGCAAATAGGATAGCCTGCCTTTAAACCTCTCAGTACCACTGCAACAAACATACCATCAGTTTATATGTAATTTTTTGTGTGCGGTGCTGTAAGGGTTACAGGAATAGCATGTTGCCATTTTCTGGGAAAAGAAATGTGATCCATGGTTTGAAATTTCAGGGCAATATAATTGTACTTGCCAGGGATTTTTTTTTTTTTTTTGGGGGGGGGGGGTCAATGTTGTTATAACTGTATCAAGTAACTGAAACTACTCATTAACGGGCAATGACATGATTAATTGATATCAAAAATGCCTCTAGAACCAATCTGGTGGAAAGATATACCAAAGATACACCAGCTGGAGTGATGTCCAGGCTGGAAGGATTTGTCACTAAATTGTTTACTGACACCAAATCAATCATGAACATACCGGCACTGCATTACTCTGGAGCCCCAAAGATATTAATCCCATAGAAAGCTACACGACAAATTTGCCAGTCACAATTCAAACTAATGGTAGTTCTTTGAAAGTAGGTCAACATTTAACAACAAATTTTTCACAGTAGAATCTCTGCACAATTTATTTGATTGTAGAATAGTTTCAACCCCAAGTTGAGGACTACCCCCAATCATGTAATTTACCTTTAATCTACTACATACATGAAGGTTAAACTATCTTTTATATCATAAAAGTTCATTGCTCACATCTGCACTATTCCATCACAATAACACTGCCGTTATCTCAGTACAGGGTATCCCTTTTCCCGTTTCCCCGGTTAAATTTAGAATCAAAACATTAACGATTGATCTCCCGGTAGCTTATTAGGACAGATATCCACTTCCGTTTGCACTTATGTGAAAGGCCATGCCAAAAAAACAGAGACATCATGTTTCCAACGAGACAAACTTACTCTAAATGATAACAAGGGCTAGTGTCCCTCCACTGTGAATATTAATTCAGCTCTTGACAACACAGCCAAGTTTCCACAGACTGTGTGTCAAACACATGAAAACCAAGAATATTGAACATATGAAAACCAAGAATATTGAACACTGAAATCTATTTTTTAATGTTTGATTTGTGTATTATTTCTTTTATCCCTGTGATTTTGGGGGAGGGGCATGGTTTAAAGAATAGCTTCCTAGGAGGTTCTGTGTTGACTCTTAACATAATAATTATTAGTGATTTAATTGTAAATTTTCACAATTTCAGTTTAATACATGTATCTACTTTTCACACATAGAGACTTTTTTCATAGTATTATGTGTTTCAAAGAATTGAATAGCAGTAGTAGTAGTAGTAGTAGTAGTAGAAGTAGTAGTAGTAGTAGTAGTAGTAGTAGTAGTAGTAGTAGTAGTAGTAGTAGTAGTAGTAGTAGTAGTCATAGACCAAGATACATTAGTACTATTATAATAATTCCTGCTGAACAGAGCCTGACACATATTAGGCTTCACAACAGTTGACTTATTAAAATTGTAGATAATTATTGACCTTCAAATTTCATATATACAACCTATAATAGTAGCATTAGGGCAAAAGTAATGTTTAGTTGTATTTCTGCAGGGCTACAAAACAGATCCTGTAACGTTAACAACACATAGGGTTGTAGATGGAAGCATATTTTGGTGATAGGCTGCATTGAGGCATGTGATTCACATTGCAGTTGTTTTTTTCTTACAGGTGTCTTGATTTTCCGAGTTTCGTCTGACGGAATAAACTTCATCCCCAAACAAAAAGATAAAAAGTTTTTATAAGACTTGCTCTCGTACATGTACTCTAGCCGTGAATCAGTGACGATCAATGGAAATTTTGCTACGTTTTTAAGAGTTGAGTGATCAAGCCAGCGTGCCAATTCAGGTATAGCACCCTCTCGCGTCTTGAATCACATGCCTCAATCTAACCCAGCACCCATTATTATGCTACCTTTGTAGACCTGGCCTACTTTCATCCATACCACAGTTAGTGGAGGAAGGGTTCCCGCTTGGCTGCCCAAGGTCAAGTTACAGTCATTGTACACAAATAATTTCACTTGCATGCCACATTCCAAATAAGAGTAAACCTTCACAGCATGAAGTTTATAGATGTCCAGTGAGTAAAAGAGGGATTACTCTGTCTTGACGCAGTTTCAAAAAAGGTGTTATTTAACATTGTTTTCTGCTTTAAAATTCTGAGCTTCATAATCTTTCATGTTAATAGTAATAGTGTCCTGGTACAACCTGAAGATGAAACCCTGAAGATGAAAGCCTGAAGATCTTGCTAACTTGCCACAGTGTTGAATTCAGGAAAAAAAAGGGTGTTTATTTGTCCATTCTCATTTAGCTCAGATATCAAAGTTTTGACAATTTTCTAAATTAGACCTCCATGGTGTTAAATAATTGTCCTTAATTGTATAATATGCTACTCTTTTACATTTTTCATTTTTATCATTAATGCAGTTTTATGTTTTACTTTGTTAGTCCATCATCTGAGTTTCATATTTTTGTTTTCTTTTATTAAATTGAACCACCACAATATTATGACACAATGTCTTTAACTTGTTATATCAACATAAAATCATGTTCAATAGATTCGCGTAATTTACCAAAAAAGAGGAAAATTCATACAGTTGCAGCATACACTGTACTTATGGCATGGACCTACTACGTGTAGGTCCATGCTTATGGTGTATCAACTTATTTTTTTTTTAACCCTTGTCTTACATTCGTTCGAACTTACATGACTGTAAATAAAGTAAAATTTGGTGTATAAAACTGAAAAACCCTGACTTTTCTTCAGTAGCCTATGGATTAATATACTTAAGGTCACCCGCTACCGCTAAATCAGGGACTATTCAAGTCTGAACTGGAAAACAGCTGTCAAATGAAGATGGCCCTCACCGAAAACTGACTAAGCAAACTAAATTTGGAAGTCAGTCACGTCTATTTCAGGCTAATTTAATCAGCACAACTTATACAGGAGTACATGTATGTTTTCAAGGACCGTTATAAAGCTCCTTAAAAATAGTGTCTGTATCCGAGTAAATGTGATCATTACTTATTTGAGCTAACCATACCTACTTGTGTAAAATTGGAAGATAAAACGACAATAAGCTCTTTGAAAAAGATGTGAAAATGAAATAATACTACTACTAATGGGTTCTTATACATTACTAGTGCACTATTCACTGCAGTATCATAGCACTATATTATTATAACCACAGTCACTTAATACATAAATTCAGTCCAGTACGTCCAGTGCTCACTCTGCACTCCCTAGGGAGCATTCCACCTAGTCGCCAAAACAGGTAAAAAATCATTCAAACAGGCATATTTTCTGATGAAATGAAAAGAAATTCAACCTACAGAAACAAGCATTTTAACATTTCACACAACAAAGGCATCAATATAATGAAGCTTAGCGTATGAAATATTGGTCAATAAACTAGTTTTGTTTACTTAAAGTTGCACTGCACAACTGGTCATACACATACACACACACACACACACACAAATTAAAAAAATATTTGCATTTACATTATGCGGTAATTTTGGACTGCATGAAATGAGTGAAAATTTTCACCCCAAGGAATATTTCACATTAACAATTACTCATTTTCTATTTCATATTTTTTCCTGGAACTGGGACACACCTCTGTTAAACCTATGGGAATCTGGAAAATCTAAAAACCAATGGGTCAATCTTGACATAAACCAGTTCAGAATCTTAGTGTATATGTGACCCGTCACCACGATACCCTGATAAAGTCACACACCCCAAAGTTAAGGAAGTACAAAGTAATCTAGGATGTAAAATATGAAAGTGAAGTGTCTTCAAAAATCAAAATTTATATGTCCTCACATGTTGCAACAGTTTGAATATTTATATTTTACACCCAAAGTATGTTTCATTGTACTTTAATGTTTTATAAGATGTGCAACTTTATCAGGGTATCACGGTGACAACTGACAGGTCACATATGTACATTAGGGTACAATCCGGCAGAGGGGACTGAAAGTGACGTGCCCCTCCCCCCTTCCCCCAATTGATGTAGGAAAATAATGAACAAAAATAAAATGTATCAAGCTTCATTAGCCCTCATCCCATATGATTTGATGGGCAGCACCCCACTTTTTTCCCTTATTTCATATTTCTTTACTTATTGAGTGATTGATTCATAAATTAACTCATTGATTGACTGATTATTTGATTGAATGGATTGATTGATTGATTGATTGATTTGCACAGATATATTTATTGTTTTTCAAGGGGGGAGTCTACATGTACAGAGCTGCCAACTTTTGTCAATTCCTTTCAGTAATTCTACAGCTAAAAATCAGTAATTCTGCAATATTTTGAGTCAAAATCAGTAATTCTACAATAAATGCAGTGTTAAGAATTACACAATACTGATTTGATAAAATCAGTATTTTTCATGCGACCTTCAGTATTCTATGCCACTTTCAGTAGAAATTACTGAAATTCAGTACCACTGGCAGTTCCACATGTATATGGCATGCACATCAAAAACAAATTCATGTATCTATCCAGTGTATACTTTGTAAACATTTCCCTTTTACAACGCACAGCTCACCCATTTCATTTCCAAAGAAAACAGCGAAGAACCATTTGGGCAATTCTGCGAAAAATGTTACCCGAGCTCAAAATCATGAAATCTGTAATAATTCCAAAAATATATGTGCTACAGTGATAAATTTAGTATCACACAATAGAACTGATTGAACTCTTTAATTTGAGGGGTATTTGAATACATTTGAAGTATATTTAGACATACTTTTCTTCAAACAACTCATTTTCCCGCTTTTGAGTATAAATATAAGGACGTTAAAAAGTGGTCCGAGGTGTAATGTCCGTAACACAACATTTATGGTCCTGTATGGAATATACTGAATCTGTTGTACCTAATTGTCATCCTACAACTAAAACAGGTCCTCAGCACCCATTTCAGAAGAAAATTGGCTTCACTTCATGATTTAGCTCACAAAATTTTTGACAAATGCATTGGTAGGTGAAAAGTCATGTCCAAAAAATGTAATGTCCGTAACGGCAAGCATAACTACTAAACAATAAATAGAAACTAATTCAAATTTAAACTGTTAACAGTTCAGGGTGACCCGTTTGAGATTACCACAAACAGGTTCAGAATGTTAATGATGGTTTCTAGAAATAAACCCCCAAAGTTGCAAAAAAATGTCTGAATGTAATGTCCGTAACGCTGGAACTGCCCATTTCATCTTTATAGTCCCCCACACACACATAAAACTCTCCACGATAGGACCACTTTGCCACTCTCTCGAAGTCAGAAGCGCATGATTCAGGCAGTTTTTTTTTTTATTGACCGATTTGCAAATCGTCGTCCACCTATGACTGTCTCATGAAATGTTTTTCTGTTCCCCCGTCCACAAATTAATCACTTCCCAGGTTCATCAGGAAGCTATCACTCCACCTCGCAATTACAAACGACTCGTTGCTGCTGAGTCAGGGACCCGTTCTCTGCTATACAAACAAACACCGTGTTAAAGGGATACGCTACGCACGGGCACTCTTCATTCTTCTTCTCCTGCTTCAGGGAATTAGGGTTCGTACAAAGCTTGAAGAGTTGAAATTCAAGGACTTTTTAATGACTTCTCAAGAACAGAGAAGAAAATTTGAAATACAAGCAAACATCATGTTAATATGCTATGCATGGACATGGACATTTATCATTCTTTTTCTTTTGTTTCCAGGAATCAGGGTTCATACATACTTGAGATAAAAATCAAGGACTTTTTCATGACTTCTCACGAACTAACAGAGAAGAATATTTGAAATACAAACTAATGTTAAAGGGATATGCTATGCATGGACATTTATCATTCTTCTTCTATTTCCAGGAATCAGGGTTCATACATGCTTGAAGAGATGTAATTTACAGAGGTTTTTGTCATTTTCAAGGATGAATAAAAAGAAAATTTGCCAAAAATTTGTTATTCTGTAACAATGGTACTTCAACATGAAACAATCAGGTAAAACTTTCATAGAAAAATATTACAGTAAGCACAAAACAAATTCCAAATTTTCAAGCACTTAGTTTGAGACTCAAGCACATTTCAAGGACTTTTCACGGACAAAACCAAATTCATGTTTTTTTCACAGCTTGTACGAACCCTGTAATTATTGAAAAGGCTAGCCAACTATCAAGTGACTATCAGCACCCAAAACTCTTTAAAAATTCAGGATATCTGTTTATTCCAAATAATCAAGTTTTCACTGAAAAAGTGCATTGATGCTACATTGCAAGAATAATGTGATAGAAGTTCTCCCATTTAGAAAGTTGTTTTGAAGATTAATTGAAAACTGGAAATGCCTACAACTATCAAGAATGTAATCATATGTCATGGTTTACCCTTCAATCAAAAAATCTACAAAAAAAATCAATACATTTAGACTGTGATTTTACTTAACACCTTCGGTGCTAAAATCAGACAGAATCTATTGTCTGATTAAAACAAATAAATAAAATAGTATAGTATATACAATATTAAGCAAATAATGACTGTTGGTGAAGGTGATGGGACAATCTATCATTCCAAGGCGATCAAGATGTAGCTATCTCTTTGAAGCGAAGCGGAGGCAAGATAGCGTATACGTGTACATTCAGATCACCGAGGAAGTGATAAGACGTCTTGTCACCTGAAACCAGAAGGTGATTATTTGCTTTATATTCCACATCAATAACTACTTAACGAAAGAAAAAAATGTATATTTCTCTGATAAAGACATTTTGGCCTGAACATGGAATACGTACCCGACCAACTCCTGGGTGCGCACCACCAGAGACGTTTAATGCGCGCATGCGCGTTAGCAAACATGCATGTTGCATAATGCGCTCACGAAATACACGCACCGCCGACTACGCCAACGCGATGGTGCTTGTGTTTCACTATCTCTTCAGCACCCACAGTCCTAACACGTCAATTATCGATAGTTTGAGTATGCACGAAATACATGGCAATTGCAAGATTGTGTCTCACCCATCCGTGACTAAATAACGGAAAGGTTACTTTCCCAAAGTACATCCCTACACCACGTTTGACCTTACCATTTGACCTCTGATGGCAAGATAACAAGAAGGTCGACCAAGAGTCTTGCAGGTAAACTTTAACATTTGACCTCAAATGACCTTTGACCTCACCATGTGACCTCGACCGCACCACAACATGGTGGTACCTCTAGTGCATCTACCACCCAAGTTCGGTCACCATTGGGCGAAGGGTTGCCAAGTTATATGTCATGAGAGACTCTTGCACATAAACTTTAACATTTGTGAAGAAAGACGGACGACAGACTTACGGACGACATTTAACAAACTCTTCTTCTCGTGGGATCTAATAAGGGAAAACTTCGCTTTATGACGTGATCAACTCTTGGCCAATCCTACAGCAAGATTCTTAGTACTGAAAGTATAAGACTTAACAAATTAATAATTCAAAATTATGAAATTTGCCGACATTGCATGTATTCAGAATTTCTACAGCTTCTGTATACTTAATTACAAAATTTATTAATTACAAGAACAACAAAATCAAGAATTGTGTTAATTTCTACATGTAAGTTTTTCAAGGAAGACACTAACATTGACATTTACAAACAGGTAGACTTTGTCCTTGCTGGTGTACACATTGGTAAATTATTTCAGAAAATCTTATGGAAGATGTGGTACTGTCATGTTTGAACACCAGAAAACAACATAAATCTGACCAAAACATTGCCTGGAACGATACAATGTGATTTTCGTATGATCAGCAAAACACATCACTATTACCTCTGGCAAAATCTGTAAAGCCCTGACAATTTATGTTTTTCATCAATTCTTTAAAAATGGAAGAGTTTCAGGGTGTACGATTTCCACGGCCAACATTTACAGAACCTACATGTATATAACCCTGTGATTGAGTTAGAGAGCAAAAACAATTGGATGAAACCCTCAAAAAAGTCATTTATCATCCCCTACAGCCTTTTCACCTTTAAAAAAGCCAACGGGACGACAGAAATAATTCCGAAAGTAGGCCAGACCTTTCAATTCCTATGATCTCATGTCGTCAAACCGCAAGGAACTTACGATTTGAGGAATCTCTTGTGGTTATCACTTGTTCTGCAGCCAGCGGACATGCGGCCACAGCCAGCAGCCGGTCTACAGAAGTGACCGGGGGTCGTGATTCTAATTATAGGCACACGGTGGAAACGACATTCATCGCAACCATAATCAAATACTTAAAAAGCCTGACGGTGTCACCAATTCAAGTGACTCTTAATCATCTACCCAATGAATGACTGTTTTAATTTTTTTTTTAGTTTACTGTGAGGCTACATTTCCCAACCACCGTCACTCCCTAATTAATTTTTATATAAATTTTTGGTTAATTGGCATTCTTACATAACCGTTTAATAGAGACATTCATTTTTATTAACTTTGCAGCATCTGGAGTAATCCAAAGCCATTCACTTAGTCTCAATTATCAGTGGAGTACATTAGTATCGCTTCCAGACCCTGCATTTTTTTTCCTCTGAGTAGATGCACTCACACAAGCAGCCTTAACTCACTAATATTAGTTCAAAGCAGTTGACTAATTAAAGTAATTTTCTTATAAGAATGGGTCTAATGTCTAGAAGCCAGGCTAGTAGCACAAGTATTTCCCCCCTTTTTTCAGCCTTTAAAGTCCCTCCACCACAATCTCTCCTCTTTAATCAGCCGTTCTTGGAATTTGAGTCTATAATCGGGTACTGTTACATAACACACTAGAGGCTTATAGTTCTATCAATTAATCAGCCTCTTGAGTAATCTAAATTCTTTAAATGAATTCTAATTATCTGCAGACAGGTCAGGCGGTTTTAGTAATGTTTGACCTTGTTGATCTGTTTGCATATGTGTGACTGAAAATGTATACCTCAGCTGTCAAAATGCAGCATCAGAACTACAACTGGAGATAACCACTGCCCTATAATTTGCATGAACAATATGAAGACATGAAGTATAATCAATATAACAAATTCATAGAAGATTCTAAACACAGATTATCAAAAAATAAAGAAATAGCAAAAGAAATAATTCTTCTTCTTTGTGTGGCATCTACTCCTAGCAGGTTAGCTAGAATGGACTGCAACATTTTCCAATCTAGGGCCGTTCAAACACATTCATGATTCTCCACATCTCAGTTGTTCCAACTCCTTGATACCATTCATCTACTGGGTTCTTGGTCTCCCTCATCCTCTCTTTCCATTGATGTTTCATTTTTGATAACATCCTCTGAAGTCCGTTCTTCCTTATAATGTGTCCGAAAAACATTTTCTTTTATGATTGTATTGTTGTTTGTTTGTCTTAATTATCCGTAAGACCTCTTTGTTTTGTGTTCTGTCCATGATATCCATAACAATCGACTATACATGTTGATATTGATCATGTTCTGAGAAGGGCATTTGAGTTTCAGGTGGATGGCCAGAGGGGAAGCGGGTGACCAAAAAAGACATGGAAAAAAGCAAGTGGAGGAGGAGAGTAGGAGGGTTGGATTGAGAGAGGAGGATGCACTAAATAGGGTGAAGAGGAAGGAGGGGGTAAGAGCAATTTCTGCGAGGGTGAGGTAAATCCAGCCATCCCCGTAGTTGGGGACGAAACCATATTTAAAATCTGCATTTCTACTACCAACATTTCAAAAGACTAAAAAAAATTGTGTTAACCATATTTTAACTGGGCTATTTCACACCAGGTTTTTACTGGGGGGGGGGGGGGTCAATTTGACCCCCCTTCAGATCTTGGCCGCCGATCGCGCGATCCCCGCGAAAATTTGCATGCGCATAGAGCCGGATGTAAACTACACGACTGTATAGTAAAATTTTCAAAAAATCTATTTTTTTATTTTTAAGTAATTAATTATGCTAATAAGTGCATGAAATTATGTTTTCGCCTATAACTCACTCACAATAGCTAGTAGAATACTAATTTTAGGTGAAAATATTCATTCTGACATTTCTCACAATTATCTACAAAAAAATTTGCCGAGTTGGAATTAATTTCTTATGTATTTTATTGTTTTGTGAATTTCTTATGTATTTCCTTGTTTTTTCGACCTTTTGTTTTCTATTGTTTTTTCGATGAAATTTGTTTGGGACACTTTTGCAATCATAAACAGCATGAAATTAATTCATTTCAACCAGTAAAAGCAAAAATAATCATACATTTATGATTTTTGGCTGAAAGCACAATTTCCATTGATTTTGCACACGAAATCACGTTTTTGAGCAATTTGGGGGTTGACAGGCGTGTATAAAAAGTCGCGCAGCGTCGTAACGGTATGTCCGATTTTCGCGAAAACGGTCTCAAAAGATGCGCAAGACTTGAAAGTAAAAAGTCAGCGAGTGACGCGATCAAAAAAATTTGCGCGGCGGCATGGTCGCGAAATTCGTCGAGAGGGGTCAAATTGACCCCCCCCCAGTTAATATAGGGTTAAGCTTTGTGATTGTCCCTGTTTCTGAAACACATAGAAGTGTTGACCATACAAAGGACACAATATCTTATAAAATAAATAAATGGTATTAAAAAAAAATATATATATATATATGAATGATAATGACAACAACTGTCCAACTTACCAGGCCATGATCGAAGTAGAGTTACAATGGCCATCCTGCTGGCTTGATATAATGTTTCCTTTTCACTGAAATATGAAATACAATACATGAAATGAAACAATTAAAACAATTCATTTTATCACTCTGATGAGAAACCTTATGACTGCACTATAACACTGTTGAAAAAAAATAATTGCATGCTTTGAACTAAAATTGAAGGCATTTGTATGAAAAAGGCCAAGTAAAACACAAGTATACTATTGTACTTCAACATATTTATATTTATGTACTTTTCTTACCTTGGGATATACATTATAACAAAATAAACCTATTAACCTATTTGTACAGTTCCATTTTATCTCTTGTGCCATAGGTAAGTAAAATCACAATTGAATTGTACGATCATGTGTTGTATTTACCTTCTCTTCTTCAGATATTTTTCATATATTTTCCTAAATTTTAAGTCCAAATTCAAACATTAATAAATTGACTATAAAGTATATTTTTCTTAAAATAAAGGAACACTGAAGAAACTGAATCTGTAAAAAAAACTTGTGTCCATTACATTTGAATTTTTAAGGCAAAATCTTTCATTTTTGGAAGGTTATCCACATAACTTCAAAAGAATTCAGTTTCTGGCTAACATGCCCTGATATTACCCTAGCATCCAAAGTGTTCATCTCTGTGAGGATTATTTTCAGCATGGCTAGCCTTCATCTTTGCCTCTTGTGGTTAACATTTACCTTGCTTGTGACTCCGGCGAGTCTCCCGTATGCCTGTAGTTGAAATCTGTATACGGGGCTATCACTTGCTGTAAAGATAATGGACAAAGAAATGGTTGAAAAATCACTATTCTAAATGTCAAAACTTAATGAATTGAGCATGTGACAAATACATTTTTATTTGATAATACAAATTTTAAAGATACTGATGCTTCCAAATACATTACAATAACATTTCAAAAAATTAATATGTTAACAACTAAACACAACAAAAAAGTAACTACCCCCTTTTTCACCATACTGTAACTTTTTAACAAAACAAGTTTGTGCAAAATAATTTGGCAAGAGTGTTTATACGCTCATTGACTAACTTCTGTGTGAAAATGTGATTGATCCGTCAGGTCATGCTTGAGTGAGCATGCATTAAAGGTGAAAATGCCACTTTTCAAAAGTCACAGGAGTCATCTCTTATGCCAAAATAATGGTAAATGATGACATTTTTTGCTTTATTTACAAAGCGTGCTCACTCAATCATGACATGGTTACAACCTCTTATATTCGTACAACATGTAAAGATACATTTTGCTGAAAAATATCAGATTTCTATTTTTACAGTTAACTTAATGGATTTTACAATTTCAAAATTGAGAAATGGTGGAAATTTTTAAATTGAGCTCACCGAAGCATAAAATGTGCCAAAAGGGCCAAAGGAGGTATAAGGAGATCTAACGATAGATGGTTAAAATAAATAGCGATTAATCACTCACCAGAAACAGAATTTGGCAAAATCCTGCATAAAAAATCTCCCAAAATGACCCTTGTGACTTTTAAAAAGTGACATTTTTGCGTTTAATATGTGCTCACTCATGCATGACTTGACGGATCAACCACGTTTTCACACAGAATTTAGTTAATTAATGCAGAAATACCCTTGCCAAATTATTTTGCTCAAAAACGTTCCTTTATAAAGCTTTAGTATTTTGAAAAAGGGGGTAGTTACTTTTTTTGTTGTGTTTATTGAACATTTGTGCAGTAAGCTGTTATGATATTGCACAAGTCTAAAATGAGTGTTTATGAGGATGATTTGTCATGACTGTGTTTTTTTTTGTATCAATTTTCAGCAACATTTGAAAAAATTGCAATTGCAAATCTAATTCTTATTTTAACCCTTACTGTACT
>JZLH01S0309211.1:0-11995 GCA_001188425.1 Eucidaris tribuloides
ACAAAAAAGAAAATATGATAACTTAGAATTCCTTTGGATACTCTTGAAAGATAAATCCTTCATATTGCAGTAAAAATGGTTGTCACGTCAAAGGATATTTCTAATCAATTTTGTACTAAGTTGATATTAAGACTTTGACCCCCAAAATCATTACATGCACTATTCTATTCACGTGAAATGAATTAATGGAGTGATATACTGTACTATTACAAGACAAATCCACATAACTTACAATTCAAGTTCTCCTGCAACCCAAATGCATGTTGATTTCTGTTGATGCCTATTGGTATGTACATCACCAAATTCACTAAATATTTCGTGAAAATATGCATCATATATTTTAAAACATTTTTCAAAACATTTTCTACATCCTGCTAAGCCCCACCACTTGACTGGGTCAGATGGACTAATAAACAGTATGGGTCTTATAGACCTGAGGTCTTATAGACCAATTATCAACTAGAAAACGTCAATGACGTAGCGCTCATCCGGCATCTCGCAACATCATATATCCGAAATTTCATGTGGTACAATTTACCAAGCTTAGCTCTACCAGATAAAGCAAACTAAATCAAAATTGGTTGAGAAATGAGTGAGAAGAAGCATTTTTTGTGATTTTATTTGTGATTTTGAATAAATTTGCATAAATTTGCATAATTGACTAATTTTGAATTTGCATAATTGATTAATTTCAAAATTTTGTGTAGAAGTCTTGAAGCCCCCACCTAGCCCTATCAGATCAAACAGAATGAAAATCGGTCAAGAAATGTGGGAGAAGAAGCAATTTTTGTTATTTTTGGAATAAATTTGCATAAATTACCATAATTAATGGAGTATAATTTCAAAATTCTGTGCAGAAGTTTAATGTGCATAACTCAGCCCTACCAAATAAAGCAATCACAATCAAAATCGGTTGAGAAATGAAGCAGAAGCATTTTTTGTGATTTCGAATAAATTCGCATAAATTAACATATATAATGAATTTCACGATTCTGTGTAGAAGTTTTAAATCCCCCACCTAGCCCTATCATATGAAACAATCAGAATCAAAATCGGTTGAGAAATGACGAAGAGGAAACATTTTCAAAACTGTGGATGGACGGAAGGACGGACGGACGACGGACGCCACGCCATGGCATAAGCTCATCGGGCCCTTCGGGCCAGATGAGCTAATAAAAAGGATCTGACAGACTGACTGTCTATGGACCCTTTTTGTTAATCGGTCTTTTGGACCTTTTTTGATAGTCAGTCTATCAAACCCATTCAATAATCGGTCTATCAGACCCTTAGTCTATAGGACCGTTACCATTAATCAGTCTATCGGACTATTTTTGAAAATCGGTCTCCAGGACCCTTTTCGATAATCGGTCTATTGCCCCGTCGATCGATCTGAGTGGAACCCAATTTTTGGAGGCCTCGATCCAAGGCACCTGAACAAACCCTAAGGAAAGGTTGTGTTTTTGGGGGTAGCCTCGGCCTCGGATTAAACACCACTATGCAGGTAAAGTCACATGATATGGGTTATCCTTCCCAGCATGCATGGGATTATTTCACATGCTACGACTTCCTCATGCCACCGTGACTCACATTCCGGAGATTTCAACTCCTTGGACTTGTCTTCTGTCTTGTTCTCTGATGATGACGTCGTTCTGTCAGATGTTGTTCTCTCTGGGGTTGTGCGAGAGGCTGTGGGGACAGGTGTATATCAAGAGGAGGTGGTGGTGGTGGAGGGGGAATGGGGGGGGGGATAATATCATAATAGAATAAAGTGTTACATATGAAAGCTCTCCCTTCAAACTAACATATAAAAATATTTGAAAAATGACCATGCAAACTTCTGTAACACCCTACAACATACAAAGGGTTAACAACTTCACTTCTCTATTTCTTTCTTGAATTGTTCTATTTTCAGTTCAAATACTGAACTAAGTCAAATGCAAGATGCAATGTTAGATACTGCAAAATCCAAGCTAAAGTTATTATCTCATATTCAAGAAATACAATTAATGGTTATCAGTAATGAGACACATTTTTAAATAGTTTGAAGTGTGATCAAGAAACTAGAATAGAATGGCATTTATATATTTTTTTTTTTTTGGGGGGGGAGGGGTCAGACATATTTGGAGTATTATATTTACATGCATATTAAGCTTTAAACAGCAGAAGAGGCAAGCACAATTTTCATGTTTGTGTGATACAATGGCAAAAAAAAGAGATAAATATGTATTGACTTTTGTTTTCTGTTTTAACTCTTAACGTGCCGAAGTCGCAGATCTGCGACTAGTAATACACGTAAAGTCCATAGAGGTTAAAATCCTCCGGCACGTTAAGAGTTAATGAACATTTTACAAAATAATGTATTCAAGTCAAGCAAGGCATGAATTTTACTTATGCAGACCAGGACCTCATAGCATTAGACTTTCAGTCTATCTTAGAGCATCTCAACTTTTCAAAATGAAATGTGAGCAACAGATACATGCATGAAGCTGATTACTGGCTAAAATCCAGCAAATCTACTCTAACTGAATATTTCTTTTTGTATTTACACCAACTGTGTACATTTGTAATGCTACTGCCATGATTCTAAATGGACATTTGAATGATATTCTTATAGATCACAAACATGAGAGTACTACTTTATTTGCATCCAGTAAAATGTGCCATTTTAATTTCACATTGAAGCTTTCTAATTGAAATGAACAATACAGGCTTGCAGTTTTGATAATTCTAAATTTCTTCAGTTTATAACAGATGACAATCATGAAACCAAAATTATACTATAATACAATGACATCCTTAAGTATACTATGCAATCTGAGTCTATGATTCACCAAACTATTCCCTTCATGTGCATATTATCAAACTCTTTCACATACTATCCGTAGTCCCAGTCTCATAGTTTGTAACTTGTGCTGTATCTGCAATAATACCTGTTACTGCAAAGCGTAAAATGTAAAATATAATTTTTTGGAGAAACTATTGCATTTAGCACTTGAAGAAAAAGAATACTTCATATCTTGTAGTCATGCCATGCACACAAGAACAATTATTAGGTTATGGCTCCAAGAAAAGATCATTTCCATATCACAACCTCATATAAAGTTAACAAACTTGGAATGCACAAAGTTATGGGGCTGAGGGGTTAAGGAGGGGGCATTTAAGGTCAAGCAAGTTCAAGCAAAGGTCAAGGGTCATGCAGGGCACATGACTCACATTCCTGATTGGTCGATTCTTTTACTTCTGCAAGCTGTCGCCTCCTCCTACTCCTATAGGGCAGGCTTACAGGTGGGATGTCTTGTTGGGGTTTAAATGAAGGAATATATTCTTAAGTAAGTATCTAGGACTTATGTGTCCTAAAACATATGACAGCCTCAATTTAAAGACAAATAGAGAAGTTCGACTGCGCCCAGTCGATGGGTATGCCTCTGCAAAGTGCGCCCACTATGTAGCAGCTAACAACCTACATGTAATTATATCAACAGTTAACACTCCTAACTGAAGTTATAGGTTTGGCACAAAGTTTATTGACCTTTCCCCTTGACCCTGACCTTTGACTCCTGTGACTCTACCAAAATATTTGTCTTTTGGTTTTGAACCTAACCGCCAAATAACATCAACAGTGAGCACTCCTCACTGAAAATGGCATTTTGGGACAAAGTTCATTGACCTTGACCTTTGACCTCTGTGATTCTACCAAAATATTTGTCTTTTCGTTTTGAACATAAACACAAAATTACATTAACAGTGAGCACTCCTAACTGAAGTTAAAGGCAGAAAATGACATTTTGGAACAAAGTTCATTGACCTTTAACCCTTAACCTTGACCTTTGACCCCTGTGACTCTACCAAAATATTTGTTTTTTGGTTTTGAACCTAACCACCGAATTACATCAACAGTGAGCACTCCTAACTGAAGTTATAGGCAGAAAATGGCATTTTGGGACAAAGTTCATTGACCTTTGACCCATGTGACTCTACCAAAATATTTGTCTTTCATTTCTTAACTTGAACAACCAAATTATATCAACAGTGAGCACTCCTAACATGCTTGAATGAAACATTCTAGAATACAAAACTTTGGAAAATTACACTGCCACTGGCAAGGTACGTATGGCAGTAATTACTTTTTTAGTACATTCACATTACATTCCCGTACATATGAAAATAATGATTTGTTTGGAATTGATTACATATTTCATATACATTATTTTTACAAATTTGTGAATGCACTGTACTTGCATAATACATCCATAAAAGATAAATTTTGATAAACGTTCCTGCTGTTGAAATTGTAGCCATAATCACATCTTAAATTAAGGAGAAAATAATTAGTATACATTCCCATTAATAGCAAAATGCTTGACATCTACTTATATCTCTCACTACTAGACAATTGTTAATTGGTAAATTGGCATGTCAGGAATTTGGTTGCATGACCAAACATGCCAATGACATGCTTCAGAACAAACGTTGCTTCCATGTCAAATACAATTCTATGCTGGAGAGAGTATAATTGAATTTCATGGAATGGATCAATAAAAACGAAATACGTGATTTACAACTTCAAGAAAATGCATCTGCTCTTGGCCTCATCATGAAATAATACAAGAGACATACTACAAATTGAGGCACAGAAGTATTCTGTTATTTTCATCTCCTCTCTTCTATACTGGAGTGACATTTTCATAATACCACCTGTTCTAGTTGGTTTGAAAACAGTTAATATTAATATGTTGTTGTTCTGCAAGTACTCAATCTTATCTTTAGAATAAAAATAATATATAAAAGATCAAGCATTTGATCAAATTATCATTTCACAATACACAGATGAACATTTAAATATTAAGTGGTGAGCACCACAGAATTGGCCATCATTCAGGTACTGTGTAATGTATCTTACGATAAGTTAGAATTAAAGCAGCAGGAGATTATATCTGCTTCAAGAAATACTGATTATCCATTATTTTTTGGACGAAATACCTGCACTCTATATAGTATTAGTTTTTCCTAATCACTTATTACTTATTCATGATTCAGAACACAAATTTTCACATTGTGCTGATATTTGTAATAACACATTATAAAGAGCTAAGCTCTCTTAAATTACAAAGCATCCTCAAGTGGAGTACACTGCATAGAACAATACATGAGTGTGCAACAGGTAGTTTGACACTGTGAACTTTATACTTTTGTATAAGAAAGCATTTGCAGAAATGTTTTAGCACACAATGCACTCCATGAAAAAAATGTCAAAAGAAAAATGTTTACTAAACTAGCAAATGAACAGGAAATAACTGATTGTTTTCAATGTGTTGCAACTATCTATTGTTTGCCATTTCTACATGTATGCCATGTGATTCAATATCATTCTCACAGATTCAATCAAATAAAAGTATGCAGTGAAAAATACCACACACACAATTTTATAACATACTGTATTTGAGGCAATATATTTCAAAATGAATATGGTAGCTATAGCAAGTTGATAAAAGCTGTATTTCTGGCATCATTTTTTTTTTTAAAGATATATCTACCTCTGTCTTCCTGAAAATATCTGATCCGTCTGCTTATTATTGCTGTCAAATTGATAGGAATGGACACAAATTGATGTGTGTATACCCAAAAAATAAATAAATAAAATGAAAAATTCAAGTAATTTTAATGATGCTTTGTATACCTAGGTATAGTACTTCATGTATATCAAACAAAGGCATGGACAAACGAGCACACTTCAGTTTGAGAACTTACACAAATTTATTATAATTAATATCATTAGGTTATAACATTTATCACATCTGGAGAACCATGAACATTCCATTTATATCATTAGCGAGTTCTACCAAAGTCCTCCCCTGATATATGGACTAATCCGATTTGCATATACTGTATATCATTTACATTTAAACTAAATTTTTGACAGGTATGATAACATGTTGTGTTCCCTGCTACTCCTTCCCCCTTCCCCACCCCCTCCCCTGACAATCGTGAAATATGATTTCCAACTTTAATACTAGGACAATATCATGAGAAAATTGTCCCACATGTCACATTGAACCCATTATCTTTGGACCTGTACTTCAAAATAAAGTACATACTTTTGAAAGTGATAAAAGTTTTAATTTCAAAATAGTGTAAAATGGACTTACTATCTTCTGCTGGTGTTTCTGTTGTTTCTGCCGCTGGTCTTCTTCGAGATCGAGGCATATAGGAGCCTAAAGTAAAAATGAGATTTAAAGGGAAATGACAAGGTAGGAGGTCATCTTCAATTTAGGTCACAGTGATACCAGTATTAAGTACACTGTTCAAAGGTTTCTGCTGTGAAAATTTCATGACCATACATTTCCTCTTTGTATTGCAATTATGATCAGAAGGAACTGTGACAGTGATTTTGTTGTGTAGCTTTCTATGGGATCAATTTCTATCAGGGTCATATTTGATTTCAAATCTGGTAAATCAATGCTTGATCCTCCCCAAATAAAAAAAAAATCCCCTTGCCCCCTCCCGACTTACTCTGCGAGGGCATAAAAAATGAAGAATTGTAATCTATATATATTTCTGTGATTAGTTTATTATCACAGTCCATTGTTATTAATTATTGTCAAATATAATGATGTATCAAAAATCATTGTAAAGCCAAAGGATTTTGACTTTCTATGTACTATCATAGACAAATCAAGATGGATCTGAATCTGAAATGTTAATAATTGTGTAATAATATCTATTATTGTAGTATGTGTCTCACAAAAATACATATTACTTACTCATGGAGGGAGTGGATGGAGTACTTGATTCGTCTTCAGCAGGTTTCTGTTTTTCTGCATCTAGAGAATAAAATAGAGATCATATTTTCTGAACAACAGACAAGAAATAATTACTTTAATTACAGACAAACTAACAGAGCTATTACCCTAGTTCCCCCTTTTAATGACAAGGGGGAAAATGACATTTCATTATCCACTTGTTCAGCAAAACAAAGAAGTGTTCTGACTTTTAATTCATGAGGATAAGGGCAGGATTTAGCAAATTTCCCCCATCAATAATTGCAGAGGAAGCCTATCAATTTACAAGGGGCGACACCCCTCTAGGTCATTACTGGTTCCCATGCTGCTTCAAGGATTACTGCACAGACTAATACTTTCCTTGGTGGATTCTTTAAATTCTTTGCAGTCCGAAACCTGCAGTCTTATCATCAGATAGCCTTGACATCTAAGCTGACAATAAAGATCAATTTTGAGCACTGTTTTTCTGTTTGAAGAAATCAACATCTTGAAAGGTGCAGGAGGAATGTGGTGGAAGGCAGTTGAATGTAATTATAACACATTGTATGAAGTCCCCCTCTTTTTCCCCCTCCTCCATTTCCTGTTCTTCTCCTCCCCTCCTCCTTCCCATTCTCCTTGTTCTCTTTGTTTTTGTTCTTGTTCTTCCTCCTTCATTCCTCATCCCTTTCTTCTTATTCCTCTCCTTCCTCCTTTTCTAATTCCTTTCTCCTTCTCCTTTTCCTTCCTCCTTTTCTCATCCCTTTCTCCTCCTTTTCCCTCCTTTTTTCATCCCTCCTCCTCCTTCTCCTCTTCTTCCTCCTCTGTCTTCTTCTTTGCGTTTTCTTTTAATAATGATTTTTTTTCTATAATAGCTGCACAGATGGTGTTATTATGGTTCATTTCTATATTTTCTTCTCCACTACTTACACCACCACCATCATCATCAGTAGTATTTTTCATGGCTAAACTTATGGGATCTATCAAATTCAATAGTTAGGCAACATTATGTGTAGAGTTAGGCAAAAACAGGTCACCCCATAAAGTTAGGCAAGTACTGTTGTCAGACTGGCATATGAATTCCATCTGACATTGATTCCCTTCAACTTTGCATCCTGTTTTGACGAATGAAGGCATGTGACATTACTTACCGGCAGGTTTTGTTTTCTCCGGTTCCGGCTCTTCGTATCTTCTTCTCCTTCTGTAGGAGACATCTGTCACAATTATAATGAAGGAATGAAGATGAACACAAGTAATTATGATAAATGGTACATGACAACTAAAATTTGCTAACTAAATTTGATGAATTAGAACAGCTAGGTAGATGATTTATTTAATTCAACAAAGATGGAAAAATATTCAAGCCACGTAACATAAAGTACACAGTCGTCAAAATAATCTTACAAAAATACAAATGCAATTATAATATTCAACTTGTTTGCTTTATATGTTTTTAAATTTGAAATATATCTTTATAATATGTGGGATGTGAACACACACACAAAAAAACAATCAAATTATGAAACAATAAATGAACTGCCCCCAAAACCTTGCGAAGAGTTCCACAGTGCAATCCTTTTTATACTGCCACAAAATTGTCATTGTAATACTAAATACCCTTTTACACTAGCTTTTTGTACCCCAAACCAGAACAAAACAACAACACTACAGTATTTGTCAAGTTTGACAGGCAATTTTACATCAAAGCTGGAATTTTCAACATAAGGAGATGGGCCGATTCACCATGTACATATACTACAGTATTCAGAAAATAAAGAAATAAATGCACGTACTGCCAGATGAGATATCGATAGAGCTGCTTGGTTTGTCTTCGGTTCTTGTCGATGAACCTGTCCTTGTACCTGTCAATCATGATGTACAGAGGAATAAATAGAAATGTATTAGATCACAATATCTACAGTTTCACCTCGAGTAAGTGATAAAACACATACTATGCAGGAGTGGCAGCCCCCACCATGGTATTCAAAATACAGAAAATAAGGGGTGTCTTTTTAATTCTTTTTTTTTTTGATGATTCACGAATCCACAGATAGCCATGATGTGGAGATGTGATTTCAAGTATAACTTTACATGCAAAATTGTTGTGACGTCATAAAGACAAATTGTTTTTTGTCCATATCTCATGACTGGAGGGAGTCAAGTAAAGTGACAAAACTTGGCTGACAATAACTTCAGGTCAAAGGTCATCACTGGTGCCAACCATATGCGTACGCGTGTCATGACGAATGCGTATACGTGCATTTAATTTTAATTCTTAAATGATTCATATCTTGAATTTACCATGACCCCTTCTATTTATTGCTAATTCTGATAGCCTACGATGTGTAGATGTGATTTCAACTTTCGAGTATAACTTTACATGCCAAATTGTGTATGACATCACAAAGAAATATTGTGTTTCGTCCATATCTAATGACTGGGGATGAGTATGACAACCAAACTAGGTATACAGTAACTTCACGTCAAAGGTCATCACTGGTGCTAATGATATGCGCATGTGCGTCATGACTAACACATACGCGCACATCAAACTTTAGAATAATGTTTGATAGAGAATTTACAGTGAAAAGGGACAGCTTTGAACAAGCAATGACACGTCATGTAGATTGTCACCACCTCCTTAGATCTGATGATCCAGGCGAATATGCAGATCACCAGTTTGTCTTAGTGACAAATTAAAGTCTAGGTTTTTTTGTTGGCTTGTGTAAATACCTGGGTATGCCACACGGATTTCGCTTAACCCCCCCCCCCCCCCCCGGAACCTACTTTAAAAGACACTCTAATTTTGGTAATTGCAGGAACAGAAGCAGGATTCAATAAGGATTCAAATTCTAGTAGAATCAACAGTACATATCAAGATTTGAGCTGTGAAAGTTTCGATGTCACATATTTTCTCCTTGTTAGACAGTACTGCAGGATATATGGTGTGACAGGCAAATTTGTTAAGTGTGGGTTTTATGAGCTCAAATTATATCAGGGTCATTCTTCAATCCGATGCAGGGATAAGCATGCTCTTGTTTTTCTTCAGCTAATAAATTTTATGATATATCCTTTCAGTCCATGTGTGATTCCAATCAGCAACTTTAAAGAAAGACGGATCAAATGATGTATACACATATAGTATTCAAATAGGATTTATATGTTGCAATTGTTGAAAGATAAATCATGAACTATTTGTATAACCATACTTCGAAAGGACTTTTTGTTCAAGATGTGGGATAGTAGAGTGAAATTTGAAGATAAAAGACAAATGACCATCCTCTAACTCATTTTCCTTACTTTCGCGATTCCTGATTTTTCTACCGCCTTAGCTTCATGAACAGGGAAAATGAATATGGATCTTTTATGTAATTGGACTGATTAGCTTATTTGTTATATATCAATCTTTGCACTATGAATGAGTTCAGCTTAACTCTTGGAGGAAATCATTCTGGGATAAGCAAATTACAGACTTAGTCTTTGAATGGAAGCAACAAATCTTTCTTACTTGCTGATGTGTCACTTGAAAGTGTTGAGGAAGAACGTTCAGATCTTGTTGACGGTGTCAGAGGTTTGTCCTCTGCAAATAAGAAAAAAAAATCCATTTGAGATACGACATATTCAACACAATGGTAACAATCACGCAGGGTACAAAGGATCATGGTGGTGCCTTGTACGTGGAGTTCCAAAGCCAAATCATGCGGTTACAGGGGAAGTCCACCCTGATGTCAAGTTGGTTTCAATAAAAGCAGAAAAATGAGAGAAACATATTTAAGGTTAGTGCCATGATTGGGAACACTTGAAAATACCTCAAGAACCAAATGAGTTGAAATATATACCAACTATACAGTAGCAGGAGTGGATCACCCACCTGGGAGGATTTGTCTGTAATTTGTTTACGGAGAATCAAGCAGAAACATAGGAGTATCTTAATTTTATCCGGGTACGATAAAAATAAGCCCCATAGAGAGCCACACAGCAAGTTTCAATTTCAATTCAATTTCAATTTCAATAACAGAGTTAGTTACATGACAATTAGGGGCTCTGCTTGCATGTGACGTCACAAATGTAAAACTTCAAAAATTCATAACGCTATTATTCTTTGATGGATTTTCGCCAAACCTTCATTCATAGGTTTCTCATTAATCTGCTTTTATTAAAATCAACTTGACATCAGGGTGGACTTCCCCCTTAACACCTTCGGTTACGGTACCCCACTCATAAGTGTCCCATGCAAATTTGAATGACATTTATCATGACAGCACCAAATGGGGTAAATTTCATTACTATTCACTACAAGACAAGTCTCATCTGGGTTACACATGCAACAACAACAAAATATATCTCTAATTTGACAAGTGAATAACATTTTCAGACATTTCACAGCGAGTATTCATATTCTCAAAAGTTAGAACTGGTTTCAATGACTTGGATGACTTGCTTCAAGTAAATGGCATTAACTCATTTTTGAAACTAATATGTATCTCTCATTTACCAAGTGGATGAAATTTGTAGACACTGATTTCACATTTTAGGATATTAAAAATTGAGAAAATAATGATTTCTGCAATTCGATCAATTGCTTCCTCGAGTTAATGGTTTTAACTCATTGACTCTGCTCTAGGACCCCCAATGGGGCCAAGTTTACCATTTGAGGAACCTTGAATCCCATTCCCCAACGATCATTCCTGCTAAGTTTGGTCTAAATCTAATCATGCATTTTAAAGAAGTTGAAAATTTAACAAGTCTATGCATGATGCACATTGGACAAAAACTATTGGACATAATAGCTCAGATGAGCTAACACTACAATATTCACAAAAACTACAAGTATTTCAAAACATTAAACATAAATTTGTTAAAGCAGTGAATTATTTAAATAGATGAACTATATATTATTTGACATGGTAAGACAATATAAATGTAAATTGAACATGAAATTACACATTATTGTATCAGATGAAAGGTTATATCATGCAATTATTAATACATGTATACAGTACATGCAGATCATGCACATGCCATTGTTCCAAATATTAGCTTTGGAATACCTAACTTACACACACACAAAAAAAAAATGTTCACAGAGAAACTAATGGTGAATTTACATTCAATAATTTCTTGTTCTACAACAGTAGACTACACATATATTCAACACTACAAAAAGATGCGAGATTATAAATATTCATAAATATTCACAATAAATGTTGTAAAAACAGGCAACAAATTGACAAATGCGA
>JZLH01S0309223.1:0-10051 GCA_001188425.1 Eucidaris tribuloides
AACCATGGTTTTCACTCGTCGCCAATGTAGAGTTTGGGGACACAACAAATCAGTGAGGACAGCGAGATGCAAACGTTACAGTGTAGCCTTTATTACAAAACTCAACGTAGCTCAAACGTTGTACACGTGTGTACGTGTTACACAGAACACGTTCAACTATGGAGCGCCATAACTATGGAACGCCATACATAACACACGGTACTGTGGGGACTTGGAAGTACTTCTACACAGAATTTGACACATAAGCTTCAAACACACAAACATATACACTCACAGAAAATATACACGCAGACAAACACTGGCACATGACATGACTACCTCCATACAGACACAAACAGACAGGCCATGAGGAGGAAGAATGGCAAACAAAACATGAGAAGATGAAAACAAAGTATCTACACTTTGGACAGAAATATAGGCCAAAATACAGGAGATCACCGTTCATTCCCTTAGACCATGATTTACATGCCAGCGACCTTCAGCGATGCATACGTGGCACGTGTGCACTCACGGCTCTAAATGAAGTTATGGCAAGGATGGCCATGGTATCCTGCACCAATCACAAAACACTGATCACGAACTTCATTCACAGTGTGTGCTGCAATGCTGCATACACACTGCTCATCGCACATGAATTAGTGTTTTGGCCCATATTTTTGTCCAAAATATATACTTTCTTTTCATCAAATGTACAAAAAATGAAGAGCCAGTATGTAAGAATGTGCCCTGATTGATTTGAACGTTGTCTAGGACTTAGATTGCCATGTCCCCTAAAGTCCTCAAAGTCAGAAACGTGACTGTTATTTGAGACCTTTCATTATTTGTCACAAAATTTAACATGAAGGCTCTATGTAAGTACTATGTACACTTGTACATAATCAGCTTAAAGGGCAGTGACATAATTGGGAGAAACAAAAACTGCCTCTTGAACCAAACTGGTTGAAAGATGTATCAATGGATACACCAGCAGGATTGTATATCCTGCCTGGAATGATTTATCTTGAATTTGTTTACTTAAGCGGAATCAAGCGTAAACATAGTTTCTCTCGTGCCCCGATAAAAATACCTCCCATGGAACCCTACACAACAGATATGTCTGTCACAAGGCATACAGATGGAATTCATTTTAGAACGAGTCAACTTTTGGCTACCAAATTTTCACAGTGGTATCCTTGCACAGTTTACTTGATTCTAGAATAGTTTCACCCCAAGCTGATGACTACCCCCAATCATGTCATTTACCTTGAAACTATGCCTAAGACTTGTCTTAGTGCATGTTACATTAGTAAAGGTTATGACATAATTCTTTGTAAAATATGAAAGCATTTTACTTCAAGGCAGTGATCTGTGTTCACTTCTTGAAAAATTTTCACTGTTGTCTGATAGGTCACTCGCACCATTTTTGTTTGTTTGAATGAAACAATTGTGTAAAGCTGAAGATGTTGGTTGAAACTCTCTGATAACGGCTCACCGGCTTGCCCAGCCCACATGTAACCTCAATGGAGTACTAATGGTGCACTGGTTCGCCAAGGAGACAATCAGTTCCATACCTGTTTAATCAAATGATTAACGTTACTGAAGTTCGTACCAGTGATATTTTCCGTAAACTGAAGATATATTGAACCAACTAAACGAGATAAAGTCTTGTCTCAATAGCATTTGGATTCTTACAGAAAGTCATGCATTTTTGAAAGATTACATAAGTACAAAACAATGCAGTCTCTGGTGAACACACCTCGATTCTTAGCAGGGTTGGCAATTTCCCGGGAAATACCTGTATTTCCCGGCCAGGTGGGAAATACATGTACTGGGAAATACCGGGAAATAGGAAATACCTGGGAAATACTGGGAAATACACTGTATGTGGGCAATACCTAGCAGTTTTCTCTTGAAGTTGTGCATAGCCATGTAAGAAGGTTATTCATACAGTCACTTGGGCTCTTCTTACACAAATCCAAGTTGCACTGATAAATTTCAGATGATACCTCTTTTCAATTTTCAGTCATGATCATAACTTAATTCAGTGTTATTTCACATACTGTACACACATATTATTCAAGGGTTACATGTAACTTTTTGTGGGGTGTAGCCCCCATCTTACTGAATATTACAAGGACAAATCAACTGTCTGTGGAGTATGCTGTTTTAAGTTTTTGGATTTATGGAACAATTCACCTATATTTGCAGACTGAAATTCTTTTAAACTAGTTTCTAAAATAATTTAAGCATTTAGTTTTAGATTTTCCTACTTTTATTATTGATTTGGCCATGTAAAAAAAAAAGAGTCCCTCGTTAGTAGTTACCCACCATCAGTTATGTTAGTTTTCTGTTGTATTTTGAGTTGAATCACATTTAATGCACGACAATCTCTACAGTGTTTTGAGTTATTATCCTTCAAAAGAAAACTTCTTTATGAAATAGTATTTCTCAGTATTTCCCGGTATTTCCTGTTTTTTTTGTCATAAATAGCAAGGCAGTATTTACCGGCCAACCCTGATTCTTAGCCCAGCAACTGAAGCGTTAATTATGAGGACCTCTTTCCTGTCCTCCTGTCTCTTGTCGCTCTCTCATTTTGGCTTTTTAAACAGATGATCTTTTTTCATATATATTTCAGTATATTTCTCCATGAAAAAGCAAATGATGAAAACTTGTTCTACTGACCAATCACATTCCCTTCTGATATTTAAGTGCTATTACCCATAGTCATGATCACCAAACTCTTGAGTTAATTCTAGCATTCCATTCTGTTATTATCTTACAGGCAATTCAGCAATGGAATCAGTGGATGTCAAAAAGCCTTACACTTCCCTATCCATGGTTCTCCAGTGATGCATGCCAGACAAAGTGCAGGATTGTTGCGATGCTATCATGTTCATTTTGTGAGAACTGCAATGACTGAAACAAGGACTGGACTGACATCCCTTCTCAGACATCCGCCTCATGTAACTACACAACAACCGTGTAGGTGGAAGGCACGTGGTAATGAGTACCAGCCTAGCAACAGGAAGAGGAAAACCAAGCATGGATTTCACAAGAGGATGCGGAGCAAGGGTGGGATTGCAGTCATTTGGCGGCGGATGCTGAAAGGACGAAGCTTGCTCACTCATTAAGATGAAGCACTTGTGTTATATGTTCTAATTTACGCAGTTTTCAGAGGATTGATCATCATTGACTGAGCCACATAATGTGAAATTGTGTTCACAGACTGCCATGTCCAACACTTGACTTTTAGATGGTCTCATTTGTCATCAGAATAAACGTCATTGTCACCACCCACCGCGAGATTTGGTTTCCAGAAAACTGAATCTTAATGAAGACAAAAAATAATAATGCCCTCTTTTGAATCAGTTCACACTATTGTCCTGTTTTGAGACTAGTTCTTGCATGTATTATCTGTTTAAAGACTGGGTTCATGAATCCATTTTTCATCAGTTTTATTCTAACTAAAGAAAGATCCACATAAATGCAGTTTTCAAAATTGGGATTCATTCATTGTAAAGTTTTGAAAATACATGTATAAACAATAAATCATATGAAAAAGGGCCATTGCTCCAGTCATATTAGTCTAGGGTTCCGACACTGGATGTAGCTTTCACCCACTAATTTTGAATTTAGAAATGTTCAACCATAGCACAGATTGATTGACAGTCATCCAACTGCACTAATGTCAAGTTTTTGTAAGCTTTGATCAGCAGGTATTCAGATTTCATGAGCTGATACACCAATCATGTCTGGCAGTCAACCTAGATAACGGCCGTGTCAAATTCAAATTCAGTGGGTGACAAGTTGTGACGTTAAGTGATGCATTGGGTTTGAATTTTTTTAGCATTTATTCAGAGACTCCAACTCCAAACACCTTTTAAGCGGGAGATTCTCCCGCCGAGACCCCCTAGCAAACAGGAGACTCTGACTTAATGTGCGCGTAGCCCACATCACCGGCGGAAAGCATGAAATTCCTTGCGGCCGGAGGCCATTTTTAGGGTTGTAGAAGCTCTCTGTTGCTGTCTTAGGCTTATTTTTTAACATATAACAACACTAAATGGGATCAAATCCCCTGATTCAGATTCATTTCTTTTCAAAAAGGTGGTTGGGCGGGAGAAAAAAGGAGAAACACAGCTAGGGCGGGAGAAATTCAAACTCAAGCGGGAGGGCGGGAGATTTTGTGAATATGGACTCAAAGCGGGAGATCTCCCGCCGAAAACGGGAGAGTTGGAGTCTCTGTTTATTTTCAGGAAACCAGGCATTTCAGACCCAAGGATTTTGTGGGGGGTGATGATCTATGTAAATCTTTACATTATACTTGATTTTAGCATGTCGAAGAGTACATTTAGGAGTGTCAATTTAAAAAATTGTCAAACTTTGATATCTAAGCTACAAAGTAGTGTTCAAATGGACTAATAAACACCCTAGAATACAAAAGTTTGGAAAGTTAAACTGCCAATGGCAAGTTATGCGTGAATAAAAAATTAGTACTCGGGGGGCGAGTAGAAAATAGCCGAGGTGTACACACAGTAAGTCTATTAGATGAAATGGGCAGGTGTATCCGGTCAACTTACGATTTTCACTTTTTTAAAGCGCTAATAATCATTTTGAAATACAGGGCTTCATTTTTAGACCTTATCAAAGACACTGGTAGCATGGGGAATCATATAGCTCAGATTTTTTTTTAACTGTGGTAAATGTTACCCAGTACCTTTAAGAAGGAAAAAAGGAAATATTCTTCAGTTGAATAAAGTCTGGACAGTGGACCTTTACAATGTAGGCAAACAGGAATTAATACTTTGCTAGAATTATAGTGGGATGCTAGTAAACAAAAGATGGTGATGGTGACAGGATTAACTATTACTGTAGAGGCAACATGGATGTAGCTATCTTTTCGAAGGGAAGCTGAGGAAAGATAGTATCTATCGCCGAGTGCATTTGGATGATTGTCAAGCAATCTTTGCTATGGTTGGACTCTACCATATAGGGCAAATCAGTGGACCAAAGCTAAATCCAGTGTGCGAAATTGAGACAACTGGAGTGACAAACCAATTTCAAATGATTTATCGTTTATACAAATGTATTTCAAAACTTTACAATGAGTGAATCTCCAATTTTGGACACTGTATATGTGCGTACCTTTCTTTGGTTGAATCAATTCTGAGCAAAAATGGTTATATGTGGTGTCCAAATAAAAAAACAAACAATCTGTACGTGCACGCATAGGCAATGCATAAGATACTACACAGTGCAATGCACTTTCATCTAAGATAGTACACTGTACATCAAACTTTTTGCCTCATGTGATTGAAGGCAAAACTACCTATCTTCACATGATTAACTTTCCAGCAATTATACATCAAGATTTTTATTATGTGGAATATAAAAGAAAACAACAGCACAACCAAATGTATTTACATTGAATTATGGGAAAACTTTGTGTCTCCATTTTATCGCTTAAAAGAGGGTGTTGTTCAATGCAGCCAATGGGTATGCCTCCACAGTCTGCACTTCCACCCAATTTAATTTAAATCATGGGCGTCTTATAATACATACTTCAAAGTTACGTCAAAATCCAACCAGCCATTCTGTAGTACCAGGTAATTACCGTAATGAGCCTAATCAGACATGTATGGGACTTCATGACCTTTGACCTTTCAACTCCGAAATCTTATCAGTTCAACATTGTCTTATAATACATACTTCACCTGAGGTTACATCAAAATCTGAGCAGCTGTTCTTCAGTTATTGTGGTAACTAGCCCAATACTAGACATGCTTATATTGAACTTGTGAACTTTTGACCTTAGTTTAAACTCTAAAATGTAATCAGTTCATCGGTGCCTCATATTGCATACTTGACCCAAGTTCAGATAAGGGGTTCGTGAGTTATCATACTGAGGAAACCCAAATGAGACATGTATGAGGCCTTGTGACCTTTGACCTTTGAACTCCAAAATCTGATCAGTTCATTGGCGTCTTGTATACTTCACCCAAGTTAACATCCAAATCCGACCAGCCATTATCGCGGTTATGAGCCAAATCAGATGTGTTTTAGGCCTTGTGACCTTTGACCTTTCAGCTCCAAAATTTGATCAGTTCACGGTTGCCTCATGTACTTACTTGGTCCTAGTTTATCTGTAAGTTGTGCTAAATTGTAATTTTTCTAATCTTTTTTGCCTTCATAATGTAGGTTACAGGGGTAATTCACACCCTTTGGCCATTTTTTTTTTTTTTGGGGGGGGGTCGTTAAATCCACAAGGAGACAAGCTGCTATACCAAGGAGCAGATAGCAGCATTCAATTTTTGTGGCCGTGGGATCTGAGGACCTTGTGATACACATACATGTAATACGTAGGCCTAGTTACCTGTAATTTATCCATATACTCACCATGTAAGAATACATGTATTGAAGTACATGTAGGCCTACATGTAGATCTATGTAAAACTGAATGTCCCAAAATGGAAATAAAATATTTCAGAAATGACACTCTGAATATTTTAGTGAAAGTCTCATGTTTTTTTCTGCGTACACGTAATTGCCATCCTAGAAACTGCCAACAGTTGAATGATATTTCACTCAAATCTAGTCTCGATTCCAGACGATGCAACTTTTTCTCCCTCCGAGTAGCAGTGCGGGTGCGAAGCACCCGCTCTATGCGAAATCTACTTCAGGATCTACTTCAGAAAACTAGTCTTAGTTCAAGACAGTTAACTGATGATAGTAGGCCTAATTTCTCTGGGAAATGGGACAAGTTCTTGCGTCTGGAAGCCAGACTAACTCAAATCATAATCACACGTGAGTTTCTTGAAAGGGTTATAATTGTAAATACATGTATAGCATTTAGGACTACATGTAGTTGACTTTATGTTGTGAGGTAGCTTCACTTTTTATTAGAGTTGGAGAACGCTCTACATGTTTAATAATTTAAAAATTCAAACTGCTGCAGACCAGAACAAATTATTTTGTAACACTGAAATTTTGTTATAACAGTGTTTACTTTGTAGAAATGAGAATTTGGTATATATTGTATTTTTTATAAATGAAAATGTTCTGCAATACAAGTTTACAGAAGACTGCGCATGGATGCCATGGCTGTCTTCTGAATAATTTATACACTGTAAATGTGATGATTTGAGCCTAATGCAGTTAACATGCACAACTCTAAGGGAGACTCCGATTATATATTCTTGGTTGTTGTTTTTAATGATAAACAGCACTGATCATTGCTTAAAGGTGAATGACATGATTGGGGGTAGTCCTCAACTTGGGCTGAAACTACTCTAGAATCAAGTAAACTATGCAAGGATTCTCCTGTGAAAATCTTGTAGTCAAACGTTGACTCATTCTAAAATAAACAGTGTCAATATCACTCGTAGCACGGAAACCTGCTGTGTGGCCCTCTATGAGGCTTATTTATATCGCCCCTGGATAAAATTAAGATACATGTACTCCTAGGTTTATGCTTGATTCTCCTTAAGTAAACAAATTACAGACAAATCCTCCCAGGTGGGAGATCCACTCCTGCTAGTGTATAGTTGGTATATATTTCAACTCATTTGGTTCTTGAGGCATTTTCAAGTGTTCCTAATCATGTCACCAACCTTTAATTACCATCTGCTGTGTACCAAACGATCCCTGGATGTCTTGACACAACCTGTTTCGTCCCACCATCCTCGGTTTGGCCATTGTTGCCAAACAACTTGAATAAGTTTGCAATCATCCTGTGGGAGACTCCTACCAGGTTAAGTTAAAATTGTGATATAAATTGCTTTGTGTCATTCAAATCACTCCATTTTCTTTTTTTTAATCAGTGATAAGGGAAAGTCGTGAGACTTGTGTGTTATAAAAAAATACTGTGTAAAAAAATGAAAATGATGGGAAATTTTCACAATTCTGCCCTATAAATCACAACAGTGTTCATACATGTAATTACTTTGATAATTCCACTTCCACCCATACATACATATACCCAGGGCTCGACACTAGCACTTGCCCGCTTGCCCGGGGCAAGTAAAATTTCATGTCGGGCAAGTAAAAACTCAAAATATAAGAATTTACTTGCCCAATCGGGCAAGTAAAATGTTGATCATGAAATGAGCAAAATATAAAAATCTTGCCAGAAAGGAACAAAATATGTCTAAACTTTGTGTTCAATAAACTTAAATACCAATTTTCATCATTATTTTGTTCATTATAATTTTATGACTCTTTAAATTCATAAATCACACCTTTCGCAACCTCCAGAAGAAAAATAACAAACGTCCAAATTCTATAAAAGGGCTTTGCTGGTTAAAATTAGTGAGAAATCATTTTTACTGTTTTTGATTATTTGTTTATTTCCGGGCAAGGAATTTTTTCATTCGGGCAAGTAAAAATCTGAAAGTGATAATTTTACTTGCCCAAAGGGCAAGTAGGAAAAAAAGTTAGTGTGGAGCCCTGATATACCCAATGAAATCTTACTATTCCAGCCTTCCGGTTGCTGGGCCTTTTAGCCCACCTACATGTACGTTATCATTCATAACAAACCGCCACTCCGTGACACAAGGCTCTTCCATTTACCGGACAATTCTTTCTGCATTTATATCCACATTTTATTCATTCGATTTCCTTGTGGCTTTTAGGTCGTATTTTCTTAGTATCAAGCTAAATATGTCGCAATCTTTTTGATGCGTTCAGTATCTTTAGATAAAATTGAAGAAATCCACTTGAGACAGTGAAAATGACAATTTCACAATGAAATTACAGAAATACCTGATCAATGCTGTCATTGTAAAAGACCCTAAAAAAAAATGTCTTCGGTCAAAATGAGGACCGTTTGATTTTTATTTTTTTATAGGGGGAGGGGGTAATCATGTATTATAATTTTTAATATTAAAGCCAAAGTTTAGTTTTGGGGATTTTTTTTATTTGAAAGCTTTATGCCCACAAGGTCAATCATACACCAATAACATATCATCTTGAATGTTTTCGTTTTTCTGTCCTAATTAATTAAATAAAAATCATTCGGGGGGGGGGGGCGAGGCGGGCCGGCACTTCCAGAGATTACGGAGGTACCCCTGAAGATTTTCGACTTATAACAGTGATCCAGCAAAACAGAGAAGACAGCAGATTGATGAAGATATTTTTATATCTTAATAAAAAAATATGAAGAGCAAATCGTACATGGTTGGAAAGCATATTTTCTCTTCTTTAATTTGATACCGGTCACAGAGATTCACATTTACGCATGGCTGAGCAAAGACAATAAGAAGGGACACAGTCATAAGATCATTTGCATGAGCAAATTTGAAATTCAAACTGTCATGCTTGAATGTATTCAGAATACTTTCGGAAGAAGTGTCGATAATTAAAGTAATAGCTTAACATTGTGGAGCTTCAATTTAAAAAATTGTCAAATTTTGATATCTGAACTACATAGTAGTGTTCATATGGACAAACACCCTAGAATAAAAAAAGTTTAACACACAGTTAGTCTATGGGAGAAAATGGGCAGGTGAATCTGATCCGATCAACTTACGATTTTCACTTTTTTAAAGCACTAAATAATCATTTTGAAATACAATTTTTTTCAGGGCGTCATTTTTAGACCGTGTCAAAGACAATGGTAGCATGGGGAATCATGTAGCTCAGTTTTTTTTAACTGTGGTAAATGTTAGCCAATACCTTTAACATGCATCCCATTTTCAAAATTGGGTGGGATTCAATTATTGTTGACTGTCCACTTCACAAAAATAGTGTTAGCAGAGAGTCAAAATAACCTCATGAAACTGCTAAAAGCCTTGAGATCCGCCCTCTTACCCCCACCCACCTGGACCCAATAGCAGGGATTTTAAGACGAGCCCCTGGAATTCACTCACTGTGTGTGTGTGTGTGTGTGTGTGTGTGTGTGTGTGTGTGTGTGTGTGTGTGTGTGTGTGTGTGTGTGTGTGTGTGTGTGTGTGTGTGTGTGTGTGTGTGTGTGTGTGTGTGTGTGTAGTGTGTGTGTGTGTGTGTGTGTGTGTGTGTGTGTGTGTGTGTGTGTGTGTGTGTGTGTGTGTGTGTGTGTGTGTGTGTGTGTGTGTGTGTG